>WURT03275825.1:52809-68830 GCA_009936505.3 Holothuria glaberrima
TCCCTGCTTATAACTGAAAAGGAAAAAAAGCCCCCCCCCCCCCCAAAAAAAAACAAAAAAAAAAAACCGGTGAATTCTAATATTGCCAATAGACAGATGAATACATTGTCATCTCAAATAACAACAGTAGTACCCAAGTCCCTGTCGATTTAAATATTGAAAAAAGAGGCAAGCAAACCACATGACAAAAAAAAATATTCCCACTGCTATCAGAAAGTTTGTTTCCTGATTTCTTGCGTTGAAATTAGTTTTTGTTTAGTTTCATTTTCATTCGGACTTTTGTTGGTGGTCCCTGGTGATAAGGCAGTTTCGATCTGTGTAAGGCAGTGCTGAATGCTCACATTCCTATTTTGAAATATCGTAGTAACCTTTTGTTTGGTTCTTTACCTCTAGCGAATAATGCGTTTCCTAATGTAATCGGAACACCTGTCGTCCCAGGGTTAGATTCCATTTGGACCATTTGCCCAAATCACATTCTACTCGAAATAACTAGTTCAAGTGGTTTTAAATGGCTATGAATGGTGCAAATTAGTCTTAAACATGCAAATGGTATTCTCAACTGGTTTTATAACTGGTTTTAAATGGTAATATATGGATCTGAATGGAAAATTGACCAAAACACATTCTTAACTATTTGGAACCTGAATAGTTTTAAGTGGTTTCTGTCAAATGGAATTTAACCCTTGGGTAGTAAAGTTTTCTAAGTTTATCCGAAGAAGCTTACATTAGGAGAAAGCCTATCTAGCCATAACGATCACACAGTGGTTTTACAAAAGCTAATGTTAAAACTAAAGAAGAGTTTCACTTGCTTTACGAAGAGATAGCTTCTCTAGGATTATCTACACTCGAGGATGATCTCCTTCTGAAGAATCAAGAACCCTCACATGGATCTACTATTGAGATTTATTTCTGTTAAAATTCTTTACTATTCAGTTACTTCCTCGCTTCTTCATCGTATGGTATTCTCTTTAAAATTTTACAGGACATACCTAGCTTATCATGTACCAGCCAAATTTCTAACCGTAACAGACACGAACCCGATATGCAATACCTTAAGGGAAGAATCAAACCGTTGTTTTTTTTTTTCAAGTTATTCCAATCGGTGTATTGGTCTTACTCTCATCCTGCAACCGCTTTGTTTTTATCTATTGCTGGCTATGTACCGACTAATCAAAAACAACGAGAACAGTAACTGAGCGATTCAACCACACAATTCCTTTAAGGCTGCCAACTTTACCTTAGTGATACTGATGAGACCGGGTAACCTTTCTTCTGCCGTCAAAACGCGTTTATCAATAGAATACAAGCTATGGCTTACTACCAAGTAAGGTCAAGCTATACCACTTGAAACAAACCCTTACCTGGTTTCCTGACTTTCTGCTCTATTTACCAGTACATGATGATTTGACATTTTTCATCTCATTTATCCTGACACTTCCTGTCCCTTCACTGAGTTCTGGAAAATCGACAGCTCTTTTTAATCAAGACCCATACAAAAGCCGCATTCTTCTTATGTTCAGTTACTGAGGTAGCAACACCTGCATTACTGAAGTGAGTCTTTTATGATAGTCTACGTTTACTTCTCTTGGCAAGTGCTGTGTTTGTTTTTTTCTCTAAGCACTTAAATTTTATTCTTTATATATCGAATTATCATATTATGAGGGAGGTATCTATTGCTTTGGTTGAAAGCAAATGCCATTTAAGGTTACCGGAGTTAAATAACTTGAAACTTCATAAACACTATATTTCAGACACGTTTTTCAAGAAGACATAGTGGCCGCTTTTTCTACTTAGTATACTGTTTTGACATATGAACAATAGAAGTTTACATTGTGTCTGGTACCAATCAGATTCCAAATGAGGTCACCAGTTGTCAAAGTGTAAAATCCTCTTTAACGCCTTATCTCTTGAAATGTAACTTTTTTTCTCATGTTGTCTATTTCTTATGAGCAGTAATGTGTACATAATAGTTACATGGTTTTTTTGCAAAAGCAATGAATAGAAGAAAAATGGTAAACATTCAACACCAACATTGCAGTTGTTTTGAATTAAATATAAAGGCAACACATTGTCGAATACGAAAGTACGTGTTAGTAGAAAGTGAGAAGCATTCCTTCATTTCTTCAAATTTTTCCTCATTCGTTTTGAATTGTTTGGTTTTGAGGAAATGTACTCTTCCACCCGTAATATAAACTGAAGAATTGGTTACTGTCAGGCTTAGAACTATCAAATGTACTTTTAAATATAGAATACCTACAAGAAAGAATAATAAAGATCATTGGGTGGGAGTTAAAGGAGTTGACACCAAAGGAGAAATCCTTTTTAGATAAAGCAAACTGCTTACAAAAATGACTGTTCAGTGTCTAAAAGAAAACTGACTGTAATTTGCAATTTCTAAAACATATGCTCAGCATCTTCTTCAATGTGGGAAAGTGTGCAGAAAGGGTTGTCAGACTTTCCCATTTGGTATAAGAGTCTATTTGTCACTAGGGTACGATGTAAGAACCCAAACTTAAAGTACTTGACTTTGCCCTCTGAAAATGTAATATGGCAGTTTTAAAAATACAGTATCAATCCTCCTTTCTAAAGTTAAATTTATGGTTTCATTTTGGACACGGTACAAGGGTAAGGGAAAAACCTTTTAGGATCAGGAGATAGATAAGATGAGACATGCTTTGATTGGCATTCAGTGAGTTATTTGGATCCTCACGCTAACATAATCAGCACTAGATATAGAATTTGCCCAATCCCTGGGAATAGCAGAAAGAATCCCATAATAAGTAGTGAAACGGTAAGTAGTTACATTGAAATTATCAGGAAACCCTCTCAAAGAAAGGGGTTTTTATTCCTGGAAAAATCGTTAACATACATTATTCCTACCCTGTGAGGTGTGCTGTCGTAAAAAAAAAAAAAAAAAAAAAAAAAAAACGAACTGTCTATCTTGATCGAAGCGTTATTCCAAATTGTTTGATTTCCAAAGCTGTGGGTTGGATTCGTACAGGTAGCCTTAATCCATGCAGTCCAAATTTCTCTAGTAATATCATGAAAACTTTTAATACCACCCTGCACCTAGAAAGTAGAGTTTTGCCATATACTGCAAGGAATGAATCAAAATAATTTCCAATAACCAGTGCTGCAACTCATGAGGTGCTAAGAGAGAAGGAAAATATTTGCAGATGTGTGACCTTCAAAGGGGGTTATCTATTGGGGTTGCTCGTGTGTTCCTTTTTATTTTATCTGGATTGCCACTATCATAAACTCAAGAAAACAATTTTCCACATTTTGAAAAAAGTCAACAGGAGGCTTTGGCAATTCTATAAAAAAAAATTAATTGACCAATACCAAGGTATTTAACAAGGACAGAACATTTGTACCAATGAGGCAACGTCCCTGCTTTTCCAAACTCCTTTTAGCCTTGATAACTTCTTCAAATAGTAAAGGCTGTAGAGGCCATTCCCATTGTGAGTAAAATAGACTCTAAACAAATGTTAACATGGAAATCATCAAGGTAATTGGACATACTATTAAAGAAAGAACCAAGTGGAAATAGATAAGATTTATCATAATTGATGTTAAGCTAGAGGCTACCTTAAGTTTATGTAGGATGTGAAGTAGACGATCTAGTGACCGTTTGCAACTGTCCACAAAGAAATTGGTATCGTCAGCCTACTGTAAAATTTTCATTTTATTGCGGAGGAATTAATGATACAATTAATAGAGATCAGATTACAGAGGTGCCTGAAAATCAAAATTAAAAACATTAGGGGTAAAATCCCGGGAGACCAAGACAAAGTCAAGCCTACAATGGATATTGGTAACATTTGAATGCCACGAGAAGGATTTTTAAAGCTAATTTCTTTCTCGCAAGATGACAACCAAATTGAAATTTAACCTTGATGGATTCAGAAAATTGTAGCTTTTAATGGAGGTCACGAGTCATTTGACTTCACCAGAAGTCAAATCACTAATTTACTCATAAACTGCATATTTCTAGAAGTGAAGCACTGAGGGACATTACACTTAGCTTGCAGATGCTTTATATGAAAATCATTTTTACCGAGGGTAAAGGTCACTCTAGATCATTGGGAGTCAAATTGGAGAAACTTGCAAGCATCATGTTTCGGGGGGGGGGGGGACTGACGAATCCTTCACTTAGCACGCAGATTCTCTACGTTGAGGTTAAAATGAAAAGTAATTTTGGTAAGTTGTACAAGACTGTTACTGTCCCATGTGGAAATAACACCGAGGGGAATTGTCCACTTTGGAGTTGACTGGGGAGAACTTCCAGGGTTGTTTTTGTTGTGGGGCGGGAATTATGCAGCGCTACGGTCTGTGCAAAAGTGATGAAGAAAAAAAGGGTCATTTCTAGAATAAGATGCAAACTTGGGGCAGCTGGTGAAAGGAACTCGTTGTTCACCAGAGGCCATCCTCATTGTGGATTATTAGCTAATTCATAAATGCCCTAAGGATATTTTATAAATATTATACAATAATTACGGAACGATTTGAGATGCTAAGGATATGATATACTAGAGTGGCAACTAGGATGTACCGTTAAAATGATCATAACTTGAACTACAGGTGGCGCACTATTGATTATTGCCCCTTTGACTTACGTCAGCGTAAATAAGAGGGAGCTACACAAACTGAAGTCAACAGATCTAGGTAACAACGGTCAGAAGATCACATAACTCTTCACTCAGAAGTTGGACCTAAATTTGCAGCTGTGTAGCCTGCAATATGTGGCTTAACATTATAAACCTTACGCATGTGATGTCACAGAACAGAAAGTACTCCCTCATTTGTAGGCAAGCGTGTATCATTGCAAGCTTAAGTTATACCAACAAATGCAGGCAGCTTTGGTTTTGTCAACCAATTGAATACTCACGGTAGTCTGCTTTAAGCTGGTGGTTAGGTCTACTGTGTCCGTGCCAAGTGTTTCATTGTTTGTCTCCAAAATGACGTTGAGTGACGTCAGTCAATGCATAAGTTCTATTGTGAGAAATGGTTAAGGACTTTGCTTTGCTACGCTAAAATAACATGATTTTATCTAAATTCAGATTAAAAAACAAATTTTGAAATTTGTAGACTATGTTACCTGATGTTTTAATTCACTAAAGCAACCCGTTTGTTAAGAGAATTCTTCTTCGAGTAGCAAGCATCACATCAAAAAATAAAAGTGTAACAGTTCCAATACAACTTTAAAGGTATTTTTTTTTTGCACCCGCACTATCGTTTTTTTACTTGGTTGGCCTTGCCGCAACATTCAAGGTGGGGTCTTTTTGAAACGTATTTATGCCTCGGTTATGCCGGGATAACCAAGCATATCCAAAGTCCTTGCAACGTAAGCTAATCACTTTGTTTGGTGTAAAAAATGAAATGTCTTATGTTTACAGACATAAATACTGTATACATATTGAACTTAAACATTTTGCATTGGCTGGATACTTCAGTTATTCGTTCTTGTCACAGGTGAAACATTTTATTGAAAAGGCTTGAACAAATTTATATTTTGCTTTGTAAATTGGAGACACTGAAGTAAGATTGTAACGTTAATCTAACAAGGAGCCCGGAAAATTACAAAATACGTTAATATATTTTTAAGGGATATGTAATTGCAAGTCACCAAAGAATATGTCGTGTAGAAAGTAAAGCTCATGATTTCGATCTTGGATAATTTAGAGATTTGACAATTTTAAAATAATCATAGTACAGTCATATTAGGTGTCACACAAGGAAAGAAAAAGGAGAGTTTTACACAAATTTTAAACCAATTCATTTTCAGCACATTTGAAAACTTTTTATGCCATTCCAAATTCAATAAGGCTGCCTAAATGGTTGTCAATGTTACGTAGATGGTGGTGTGGTACATTCGGCTAAGTGACTTTTGTTTTGTCTAAATATTCATATTAGAAGAGTGACTTACATTAAAACTTTGCTGCTCATCGTGAATGATTTTTTTTTAAAAAAGACGGTTTTTCATTTCAACAAAAGTGCTATAATCCGATCCAGGCAGAGTTGGCCACCAAATTTTATTATAACCGCACGAGAATGTTCTGTAACGGCCAGTCAGGCTAGAACCACCACGTGAATCGTACCACCAGCTTCCTTAGCCCTCATCTCTATGTAACTTTATCTTTCTTGCTCCTCTGCAAACACATTAGGCTCATGATTTATCTCTTCTAGTAATACAACAAGCTTAGTGAACTGTGAGAGACAGCTTGTATGATTAGTTACGTAATAGATAAACAGATGCTAGAGGGCAGCTCACTGTTTACCTGAGGTGTGAAAAGATGTGAATTGTTTAGTAAGCTAGCCAAGTGGAAAAACCCGCTCAGGCCCGCAACCAGCGGGTTTTGGAATCTATTTAAACATAATGCGATATTTCTCGGCCTGACTGCCCTATATTGCATGATATGAACTTCTCTTGTTTTTATTTAAATAATATTTTTTGCTGTACCGCCGATGGAAATGACCAAAAAGAGCCAACCCAGAGCCACTACAACATTTTCGAACAGATCAAAAGGCATATTTTAATAGTTAAGAAATTTTCCAAAAATAATCTAGACCATTGTATCCATTTAACTCTGTAACCAAGCTTCATGTCGAGCAATTACATTACACAAATTGACGGTATATTACACGAATGTCTTCAGGTTCCTTCCTGATAAGGTTAACAACGCCTTACAATTTAAACAATGTTGACTACGTAACTACTCCCACGATTTACTCGTTAGTCAAATTAAATCACCCTTTGTCTAAGTACTACTTCTGAGGACATTGGATTTGAATTTTGTGCAAAAACGTGGTGTCACGACTGCAAAGATCACTTAAAATTGTAAAATTGTATAACAATTGTATGAAAAAAATATAGACCACCTAGGTAAGCAGAATAAGCGTTTTGTGTATAGGGGTATAACTAATTTTGAGCCTGTAACGGTCTACAGTGTAATTTTTCATTCAAAGTTTTTTTCCCAATACCCCGTAAACTCACATGACCTCCTGAAATTTGCCAAAAATTTATTAACAAAAATTGATTAACAAAAAGTAAAAAAAGGAAGTGGCTTCGAACGCAGGCCGTCTGGGTAAGAAACCGAGCTCTTTTCCACTACTTCATCAAAGAGTTGGAACTTTCAAATTATGCTGTAGTTACAACATCCTTTCACGCGTGGTCGTAGCTAGGTAGTTTAAATTAGAATTAATACTGTAATAGTTCTGCTTATGAAAAAAATAAATGTTGTTCCCATAATGTTATTTTTGGAATGGCATAAAAAAATCAGCCCTATATTAATGTTGATCACGAAAAGCAGGACATTATTTGGAGGTTACACCCACTGCCGTTGCAGTTTACCAGGTTTGTACCATATTTTTACCTCTGATAACTTCAAACGACCTTCGGCCTCCTTCTCTACAGTAGCAAAAGTGTACACCAAGTATAAAGGTATCGATCATCCCTGTCTTAACATATCGTGTTTTTCGATGTTTTGAACATCTCTTAACCTCACATTAATTTTGACCTCCATTAAAAATGATAGTGCAATATGATAAAGTTATACCAAGTGTCGTGTCCATAATTACTATCTTGAGATATCGTGTTTACTAGCCAAAGGTCACAAACACGTACATACGCATACACACATCCTCCAGCGTGATTGCAAAGATTCCTTTCACATTCGGCAAGGAAACAGTATGCATAAAATCACCTTTCACGACGTTTTCGCATTTATTTACTGAGACATTGTCCAAGAAGCCCACCTGGAACCAATATTTATGCCTCCGATCTTATGCCCGTTAGGAAGTATTAACAGGTCGTCTGTGCTAAAGCCGTACTTTGATTAGTAAAGTCTGATACCCTTCAAATTACAAAATATTTGTTATGCGTCTGAATTGTATTTAATTTAGCTATAACATAAAAAGCCTAGATGAGCTAGATAACCACATAAAATCGGCAAAGACCAACTATGCCAGCAACTCACCTGCAGTTTCACTACCTGTGCCAACGTCAATGAGTCGGTAATAGTCAAATTCGTCGGAAATTCGGAAGAAGTCATGGTGAGCCATCAAGATTGAAAAAAATCTATTCTTAGTACCTGGCGAGCTTCCTTTGTGAGGTAAAAAACTTTGTCATTTCCACGCCAGTGCTCACTGTTAGGAGATCCAAATCCCTCTTTATAAGAGTTTCAGTCTTGGTAAAAGGCGACAGTTCCATTAGAGCGACGCTGAAATACTTTGCACACAATGGGTAAACAGCATTAGGCGATGTAATTGAAGGAACATTATTGTTTCAAATTAAAGGACCTAGTCATTTAGTCAAAAGAAAATTGTAGGGGATTTTACAAATCACAAATTTTGTGTAACGTCCTACGGGGAACAAAAACGAAATTACAATTTGGGAATAAGCTGACTCATATGTGGTTCTTGTTAAGACTTTCAGTAAGTTGTTGGAGAGTAAAATATAACTGTAAGTACATTCCAAGGTTTTGGTAAAAGTATGGCAACGAGTTGTGCGGAATCTACTTACAGTCTAGCCTCCTCCATCCGTCATGTTGCAATAAACTTGCATTGGGGATTTAGACCAGTTACTAGGTATTATAATATAGACACCACTCTCAGTAAAACCATCTCTGTAAATATCAAGACAGTCTCTACCCCTGCTGTAACATTACCAAACGTGGTTTCGTTTATCACAAACTTCGTCCGAACTGCACATGAAGGTAACGTTTCTGATGACCTGCCCATCCTTACAGACAACTTGCATCGTACAATCAGCCTTCACATAGACTTCACCTTCCTAGGAAAGATAATTGGTTATAAACAGGACTGGCAGCAACTTAAAACACTATTAAGCTCCCGGTTCAAACTGAACGGAAAACGTATTTAATAGGCAGAAAGGGATAAAACATCTGACTAATATCAGTATCTCAGAGCTAACCATTTCTGTTCAAAATGGTCAAATATTTGACCAGATTTTGGTTCAATGACTATTTGAAATGATTCAGTTCGAATCTGAACCGGACGTTTCTAGAGTGTACATCGTTACAGAAAGTGCCGACGTATTTAACACTCTTTTAAAAGTTTTGTATAGAACTTCATGTTCTTTCTTTCCATAATAATAATTTGTGAATTAAAAGTGAAACACATCAAAAAATTTTGTGAAAGTTTAAAGCGAAACACTCGTGTTGGCTTAGCTAGGTTGTAACTAATGATATTGAAAACTTACTGCAATTTCTGTAATGTCATCTAAACAGCATACTAAAATTCTGTTAAGTTCTGTAAAGTTCTGTAGCAATTCAGACAATGCATCTAAATGGAATTGTAAAAACGAATATTAAATGTGAATTGTATTCAGTTCACTATCAAGCTTTAAACTAGTTGGACATTACTTACTGTCCATGTTTCTAAATTATTTTTGTCACAGAAAACCTCAAACGTTTCAGGGTAGCCTTCTGGTCTGATTAGATGCAGACCACTTCATGTATCAGATGAAGATTGAACATCCTTGCAGTCTTTGGGGTACTCAGGGCGTTGATAGCAAAAGTATGAAGACCCTGAAGTAATTTGAAGTTTCTTCATCAATATTTATACAAGTCCCCCTTAGGCAAAGAAAGACGGAGTCCCTTAAAGATTGACGTAAAATGATTCTTTACTCTTGCCTAATAAAGGGAGAGAAGGAGAGAGGGAGAGAGGGAGAGAGGGGGGAGAGAGAGGGAGAGAGAGGGAGAGAGGGAGAGAGGGAGAGAGAGAGGGAGAGAGAGGGAGAGAGAAGGAGAGAGAGGGAGAGAGGGAGAGAGAGGGAGAGAGAGGAAGAGAGGGGAGAGAGAGGGAGAGAGAGAGGGAGAGAGAGGGAGAGGGAGGGAGCGAGAGGGAGAGAAAGGGAGAGAGGGAAAGAGGGAGAGAGGGAGTTACATTTTGAACATTTGTTTCGCTATTTCAGGAGTAATCTGGAACCGTTTGAAATGTCATCATCAAAATTTAGACTCCGAACAGTTCACCAAAAGATAAAAAAAGGATATATTCCTTACTTAATGAATAACTTAGAATGATAATGGAATTGTGCAACTGAAGTGTGCTTAAACAGTCGTTTTGATATAAAACGGTGAAAACGTTTCACATTTGTCGGCTGAGCAGATATCTTCAAAGCATTATCATCTTGACAATGGTCTTTGTTTCCGGATTACCAGGTTTTGAAAGGAGGGGATCGTCATTAAGAAGGAAAGTCAACAGTGGTTAAACAATAGGAACACAGAGACCTGTCCATCAAATTTTGGTACCCGAAACGGATTAAATCAGTCTCAAGTGCATATTGTCTGACAGATTTGGTCGATGTTTCTCCATCCCTCACAGCTCCCTGGTTAAGCTGGATTCATACTTGGCAGGCGACCAAGGTCGCCGCACACTCACTGCACACTCGGCGAGTGTGTTCGGCGAACAGTTTGTCACTCGTTCATACTACTCATTTTGCTCGGGCTTGTCGCCGACCTCAAACGGACATTTTCTGCACCCGTATAATCTGCGATTCAATTCATACTTTGCGGCCTAGACGAGTACAACCGTTTTTCACAAATTATAGATCCAAGATGGATCCGATGAAGATGTTTCTATCCTACGTTGGAATATTCGCAGGGGGGAGAGGAAAACAAGGCGGTGGTACGTAATGCCACTTAATAATATTTCCGGGACGTACACGGAGGCGAATTTAACTCTACCTTGGCTGATACGCCCATGCGTCATAGTGACTCAATTCGCTCCGATAGTTTCAAAAGAGCCCAACCGGATTTGACCAGTTTTACCAGCGTCCGTAGCCATAGGTGATGGATGAGTTAAAGGCCCCCTAAAATTCAAAATCACACTTTGGCACAAGTAGCATGAGGTAAACTGGGGTTAAGTAGGTAAAGTGTGGAATGTGGAGGAGTGTGGTACTGAAGTCTCCCTGACTGCTCGCCGGGGATGACTTGTCGGTTTAAGTAGTCAGATGCGTCGGGTCGCAGGATTGCAGGTTAACATACGCGCAAATTGCTTAGGTGGATATATTCAAAAGTCTATTTACTGTAAGTTTTTAAATATTCAAAAGTGAATTTACTGTAAGTTTTTAAGTCACACATGGGGTCGAGCACAATGAGACGTCGTCTAATTTTGCAAAGGCTTCTTTATTGGCCGACTTACTAAAAGATGAGTTGCCTTTAGGTCAATGGCAGCTCAACACTGCCACGGCCTTACTAAACTGCAGCGACCCTCCCTTTTCCTCGAAGTCACTCCAAATGAAATACTTTGCTATTTCCAATGAAATCGAAGAAGACCGTCGGATCGCAAATCGGGTCGAGAACAAAATTTGCCACACACCTAACCGACCCATCTGCCATGTGACTGTTTTTTACTGTCAAGTAGCAGTCGGATCGGTGCAGTATGCGCTGGTTTCCAATAACTAGAATTATTAAACTCGGGAGCGTTTGCGTTTCCGGTAAACTTGAAAGAGCGTACATTTTGTATTCCGATGATTGCGAAAGAAGTTCGCTCTTCCGACTCCTTCTGTAGATGCAGTTCCTAAAATCATTAGCAAATGGTCTTTAAAAGTCTATTTTCCCACGCATCTTTCATGTGCACTTTTTGTCCAGTTATTAATTCAAGAAGAACGGAACGTGCCTTGGATTATTGCAAAATCCCGCCTGCAGCCTTTGTAATCCTAATTCCCAACCCTCAAACCCGCTGCGTCATGAAGAAATCGAATGGCAATTAGTCGACCATGGCTATTATGCAACCAAAGTGCAAGCTGCAATTTTTAAGATTTATTTAGAGCGAGTTAATGTTATTTGTACATATAAGAGTGCTATGTAAAATGAAGGGAAACAACCAACCTGTCCGTAAATGTGTTGTTTCCGGCGCACTTTGCACGCAATCATCATCTGTTCTTATTATCCTTTCATAACTTCACATCAAAAAAAGTCTAAATATTGCAGAATTTTACAGCAACTCTACCACCCTTTCCATCATCAATCCCGATGCATCTTAAATATTCAGACAGGTGGTTAATCCAAATTACGCTATTTTGAAAAAAAAATAGAGACAGACTGAGATGTCCTGGTCTGTTTAGTGCGTATTCAATGCCATTCACAGGCAGTTAATTCTTCATTCTGAAGCACACAATTGTGTAAATGTTCCAGAGTTTCCTGATCCCCAACAGAGGGACAGGCTACTGAAATGAGCCTTAAGGAGGGTAACTGTGTTCCACGTTGAAGGGGGTTTTATGCTCCTACCATAGAAGAACTACCTCGGAGCTACTACTTCCATGTCAAATTCGGCATTACTGTTATAAGCCGACAAATAAAAACGGTTGCGCCGAGGTAAAATTGACATTGCCAAACGTTAGACTGCCTTTCACGGTATCTTTCTCTTTTCTTCTCTTTTACTCCCTTTGTTCACCAATTATTTTTGAAACTTTCACAGTGTACTTTCTTGCAAAGACTACCTTTAAACAAGGTTATGAGCCGTAGCGTATTTTTTGGGTGGGGTGGACGGAAGCTACTGGGCCATGACCCTTTCTCATTGATGACGATTTTTTTTTTTGACTCAAAATGAGTAAAATATTAAACGCAAATTTATTTCAAGGGTAGGAATTGTAGCACCAGATGTCATGTAAGGACACCTAATGTATCCATTTTAAAGGTTTGAGGGACACCCTCTCCCTTTAGATCCCTCCCCAGGCCGGAGATCACAAAAACATACTGCATCCCCCATGTGAGACATCCTGGCTACGCCACTGCTTATGAGTTAACCTTTAATGACACAGGAGTATGAACATTTTTTGGGCGGAAATATAGCTCATTTTGTATGGAAAAATTTCCAGCACCCCCCCCCCTCATCGATCCTTAGAGACGCCCCTGTCTGCGAGGTGTCCTTTATTTGACTTTCAGCTGAGAGAAGTGGGAGAATTACGCTAATCCCGATATAAGATACCGGTTACACCACCACGAAAGATTAGTTTGTCCAATGATCTTCTGGTAACGCGGAGAAACAAAGCTAACTTTCAGGATACCTGACTAGGAGTGAAGCAGAAGAATAATGGGTCGTCGGGGCGGATGTTCAGGACCGACGTTCAAGATACAAGGAGAAACCCCTGTATTAAATCAAATAAAACATTCCTGCTTTAATTATATCACCTTGAAGTGAAAATTACGACAGTAAAATTTTCACCATTTAAATAAATATCCCTTAAAAATATCTCCTAAGCAGGCCATCTTTAGTTTACGTTTGGAAAACACTGGGGGCAACTGGCCTCTGTCCAACCCTTAGGCTACGACCCTAGAGTATCATTATTTTGAAAAGCTTAGAAATAGTTCTGTTGATCGGCTTGATTTAAGCAACTATTCTAAAGCCATATACAGCCTCAACCTCAACCAACATTGGTTTTCTCATTAATCATCAAACCAACCGGCCGTCTCCTTTTCACAACTCAAGGGATACTTAGTGAGAGTAGGCCCGTATCCAGCTTTGAGGCCACTGTAGCCTTGATTCCTCTAGATGCACTACACTTACTACATTATCATTTAGTCCAATTTCGTATTTGGAGAAATGTCGAGGTGCGATTTTTGTTTCCTTCTTAGCTCAAATCCAATAATTATGAGGATAATTGAGTAGCTTCATTTCATAAGCTGCACATACTACATACGGGTGTCTTAAAACACAACACCTGGAATCCTTATCTTAATGATGCAATACATCCAATAGGATTATATAATGTACTTGCACAAGAATTGTTTTACATCCAATAGCAAAATTTCTGCAGGTTTAGGGCGTACCGTCTCAGTGACACCTTGTCAACACTCTAAGTTTAAGGTATCCAAAATCCAATAAATCACATCGAACGACTACCTGTATCTAACTTTCACCTGCTAGCCCCCTGTTCCGCTACCGAAGGTGCACCTTTCAAAGCTCTCATGCGAGGCCTCTCCCGTGGGGTACCTGCCAGTAGGTAAGTGTCTCAATATTAATGTCTAGTGTCCAGTAATGGTAGTAAGATCGTTTCGAAGCCAAATACAAACCTCTCACCCTGACTATTAAATCGTTAGCACGAGTTAGGCAAACCACCATCGACTGATTGTGATTTTTATTTTTGTTGTTAACTTAGTAAACATCCAGCGCCACAGGAGCCCTACTATCGGCCCCTGGACCCAAACACGGTCAGGTGGGCGTGTCGCGTCATACGTAACGCTCCTTTGTTCTTGTAACTGGTGTGCTCCACCGGCGTAACCTTGTGCCTCCAGTGAACCCACCCTTCCGGAGACGCCGCTGCCAAACTGGCTGCTCTGTTTGCATGGTGGCGCAGAAGGTTTATGCAATTTTTCTCTTTTAAGAAGGGCCAATAAAACCCACTTAGAGCTATATCTTAGAAATGTTTCAGTGAAGTGAAAACGCGAGAGAAATAAGTTTTACGCAAGGCTTCCTTAAAATTGAAAAGTCCCATTAAAATTCGGTTGAGAATAGGCTATTGTTGTTCAATCATACCGTAGAGTTGGTTTCCTGTGATGATACTTGCTAAAACAAATTTTGGGTGACTTTAAAAGGCACTTTTCAGTGCGCCCCTCGAGCCAGTTGCTGATGCATAGCAGCATCTGTTTTAAAAAAGGGTTCATGGATTACTTCCATTACGCTATCCTCCACACCTGTGACAGGTTTATTTTCTTTTCCAAAAAACAAAACTCCGCTTCTCATGCATGTTGCACCTCTGAACTTCTTTTAAGTGTTGACAACTTTTTTTTCAAACGGGCCTTAAGATTTTTCAACCTAACTGGGCATTGCCTAGTGGATCATACCATAGGTGCAAACTTTTTTTGTATCCCCTTACCTTGAACTATCCTACTTTACATACGTAAAATTTACACAATGTGGGATTTTTGGCGCTTTGTGTGCATGTGTTAAGCTATCTCGTGTCAAAATTTGTAGGCGTCTTCTTGTTTGTTTTATCTTGTCTGTCAACCAGTAAAATCAAGCGTCCGTTCAATTTAAACCTGTGTATTAAAAGTGTGATTGTAATTGATAATTAAAAGCCCACCAAATGTTATTTGCGACTATGAAAAGTGACGATTTTGTGCCTCCTTGGTGTCAGCATCACACAACATAAACGTTTACATTTTCTGACAAGTTTACGCATACATATACGTTTATGTATACGTTAATGTATACGTCACTTATACAAACGTGTATTCGGCGACGTATACATATAAGCGATATAGTCTATGCACATAACCGTTTATGTGCCCTTGAAGATCATTTTGAGGTTTCAGACCCTCGTCCCCCTCCCATGTACAGCATAAATCGCCGAACTTTCCCTGATCAATACATTTAATAAAACACAAAAGCTTTAGGTCCCATTGCATTGCTCTGCAAAATACGGAGCGATATCATCAATAACTCACGTTGTAGACGACCTTTTAAAGATTAAAATACAGGTACAATTTTTTTTTTAAATTAGTTACGCCCTTGAGAGGTACGACCTATCCTAGGAGACATTACTTATATCTTAGATTATAGATGACAGAACTGTAACACTGTTTCTCTTTTTTATATACTTGACTTCAAAGTGCTTTCCATTGTGTTTCACTGGAGATACTTTTTCAAAGGAAGGAAACCGTTTAAATCTAGGGAAGGCTTATAAAGGAAGGCCATTCCTATTTAAAGTGAGATGATATATATTGCCCTTTCTCCAATCAATTCTGTCTGTGATAGTGATGCAGTATTTCCCTCATAGGTCTCGTCATTTTAACTTTCAAATCCAAACTGTTTGTACTATACATTTTGAAGAAAAGCAAGAGACATTAAAAGTAAGACTTTTGCAGATAAAATGCGAATTATGTTAAATTAAAGGGAAATATTACGTTTGTAAGACTTTTTATTTCATCTATCCTTTTGTGTTTTACAAACGATCAGGTTCCTTTCGATGAAAGAGAGGTAACTGGGAAAAAAAATTCTAGCCGGTGAGCACTAATTAACAAGTAATTAACCTTTTTGTTACAACTGACAAATTTGT
>WURT03275826.1:0-13903 GCA_009936505.3 Holothuria glaberrima
TTTTTTTTTAAACAAGGAAAGTATTGATGTATGATCGCCGCTGTAGCTACCCCGCGGAGGTCAGCTCCTCAGCTTCCTAGGCACATGACTGAACAAGGAATATGCGGTACAGCCTGCTACGTAGGCAAAGCTATAGCAGGAGGTGAATGATGGTTGTTTCCATTCCTCAGCCATTTAATATTATTCATCTATTCAAAGGCGGCTGACGAAGATTATCAGCTATGTATGCCATAGTGCAGCAGAAACAGGGTACTAACTTTTCTGCACTTGCAGACTGTCCTTTTCTTGCAAATTCGTGACTAAACGTCTCTTAATTTATAATAGTTGTACATGTGAGAGCTGATAGTTAAATGAGTCTGTATACATTCATATCATCAGGAGTTGTTTACTCTAAGCATTAAATTAGTCGACTATTGACTGTTTTGTTACTGTGTTTTAGAAATGGCTTTTACATTCAGTGTTCCCAAACATGCGCTGAACATTTCCCTGTAACTCTAAAGTTGCTTTACAATTTTGCACACGACATAGACCCTCCCCTGTTGCACCAAAGAGGGCTCAGAAGGAAAACATACAGTTAGCTTATTCAACAAAAAGCTTAAAACCATTTGTTTATTCTATAGTCGTCATGTCGTAAATCATCAAACGCACTTTTTTCGTCACACCGCCAACTCCTGGAAGAAATTAGCCGCTTATCGATGCTTAATTATGTGCCTTATTAGATATGGTGAAAGAATCCGGGAAAACAGAAGACTACTAGAAACGCTGCTTTTGCTTTTCGGGTTGAATTGATGCATGGGTAAGACCCTCGTGTACACGGCCGCATTACAAGATGTGAGATTGCTGCTTCTAAGTAGCACCTTACTAAAGAGACTGATAGTAAGTGGTTAAATGGCTCAGATTGCACAGCACGAGAGACTACAAGCAGACGTCGTCTGATTGATTCTCGTTTCAATGAATTTTTCATTCTTGCCTGACCTATACGATATTCTAGCCTATCAGATTTCTTTTTATCTTTATTTTTTTAAATGAAATCATCAATTATAAATACGACTTGCCTTACCGTTAAGGGTACTTTCTGGGAAATTTTGAAAAAGATTCTACGTAAGAGGAGAGAAAACTGTCCTCAGAAATACTTCAAATTTTATTTTAATATCATAGTACTACTTCCCGAAAGCCTTTATTTACTCATGGGGGTATCTTCCGTTCGGAGGTTTTACATAATGGGGTTAAAGACGAGAAATCGCCTGCAAAATCTTATTTTTTAAATTAAACAGCTTAGTCGGCTTTTAAATTTGATACAGTACAAACTTGGAATGTCTATGAAGCATTTTAGGTAGATTTAATAACAAAACTTAAAGGGAAATGCTGTCCTCCCCCCCCCCCACCCATTTGAATCAGTCTGCCCCGTTATCCTAGTCCAGGAATGGCTCTTATCAATCATGTGACAATATATTTGTTACTCATTTGTTAAATTCATGCAGAAAAACTGCTTGGTTTACCTTCAGTATTCGATGTTTGTATACAGAAACTTAATGACAGATACTCTTGAGCAAAATAAGAGGAGATTTGTAAGATTTAGCAAATTTTTGAAAATAAACGTGGGGCGACTGCCATCGCCCATTAAAATTACAAATGGTGCAGCATAGAACCTTTTACAAATAGCAATTACAAAGGATTATGGGATAGAGCTTTGGTATGTGTCGCATTGCCGATGGCATTTTACTGTGTACCAAAACTCTGTCCCACAATCCTTTGTAATTGCTATTTGGAAAAGGGGCTATTCTTTACACGGGTGTTAAGGTGATATAATGTTATATAATATCAGTCTGTCCAAATGAAGAGACAGATTCTACAGGAAGCACTTTATTTCTGATAAACTATATCAATTTTCCAAAATTTATCATGTTCGTAGCACGGCATACACTAACACTGATTCGGTAACCATTATTCAATGCAAAACAAAAACCGTTTTCTGCTAAATTTCGAATCCAGCAAATGTAAGTATTTTCTCTAATATGTGCTTCTGACACGAAAAGCATATGTGTCAATTTGTGTAAACGTATGTCCCTCCCAGATGGTCGCTCCCTCATTGTTTTACTTAAGAATGTTGCTTAAAGGGATATTTTATTGACAATCTCTAACAATTTTATAAAAACATGGATTCTTTTGTCATTGTAAACCCCATCTAAATAGCATGTTGTGCTTGGAAGTTGTGACTCTCAAGCAAATATTCATCTCACAGCAGTGTACTACTAATGGGAAACCTGTTATGTTATACTGGCAGACGGACTAATTGGACGTCTTGGCGTGTTTCTTTACAATGTTGACATATGCAAATGAAATATGTAGACAATTTTAGGGTTATAACTTTTATTCTCCCAAATTTTTAAGCTAAATCTACCATAGGTGCTTTTCAATGTTTCACTGCATGGTGTCAATTTGCAAGATCAAATTGAACATTCCACAAAAATACACTCCTCAAACACTAAACAAAAGTTTTGTACTAATTCAAAGGCTATTTGCATTCTCCTTTGTGTTGCCTGTCATCTACTCATCAGTATTCATTGTTGTTCAAAAATGGATAAAACAAATTTTTATTTCACTTTTGAACATAAAAATAGGCGGGCTAGTGAAAATAGCTTGCATACTACTCAGAATTTTGGATCACTAGTCCCGCTGGCCAGTGAAAAAAAGTTAAGGGAAACCCCTGTTGGCGCGAAAGTTTTCTTTTGAAAAATCTCGCCGAGCAGACCCTGTTCGCTCAGTTCATGGTTAGGGATATGACTGAACAGGAGGGAATTCGTAGAACTGACTGCTACGTTAGACAACCTTTCAAACAGACAGGTGTCCGATTCAGAATGTTTGGACCTAAAAAGCTATTTTCATGTTGTTATTGCTGCCGTTTGCGATGAATGAAATGAAATTACCTAGGGTCAAAATTGTTAGTCTCTTTCTTTACGATAATGGAAGTTTTGAATCGAACAATGTTGATCTATCTCAGGTGCAATGTTTTATGCATACAACGAGGAGCACGCTAAAATATTGTCCGTTTATAGTAGATATCCTACTTTGTTATAACATATAGAACTACACACGGTGTGTTGTAATTAGGGCCTTACATACGGGGAGATGATAGGGGGAGACCATAGTGGCGTAGCCAGAAAAAAATATGTATCGTGACTCCTGGGTTCCACCATTTCATGGAGCTACAAATATGGAACATTTACATATTTACACATTTTTTTCACTCTTGGATTTTCCAGTGAGGGCTTCTGGGGAAAAGAAAGACTTATGGAGGTTCACACCCCCAGTCCCCCTCCCTACTAGCTACGCTACTAGGATACCTTTTGTGAACATTAAAACTTGATTTCCAAGCTATTCTAAGAAATTCTCAAAAGGCTAGGAAAAGGAAGGAGCTGAGAGAAAGATGGATACCATTTTGAAATTATAAATGAGTGTTGGACCGATCATAGGTATTCAGCATCGGTATTGGCCGATATTACCCATTTTCTTCCTGTATCGATATCGGTAAAATTTACCTTAAATACCGATATTTCTCATCTTATACATCATAAATGTTACATTATTTAAGTATGCTTTATTGTAAGTTCTTCTTTTGACTCATGAAAAAGATGTGTTTGTACAAAAACAGGAGTCTGGTAAATGCTACATATTGCCGAACTTTTCTTGATATCGGTATCGGATCGGTATTGACCGTTATTGAGAACTGAAACATAAGTATCGGTAGTCTCGGCTACTTGCCATATCGGTACAACTCTATTATAAAATAAGGTTAAACATCAGTAAAATGTATTAAGAATTACCATTATTCTGCAGTGTTGGGAAGGACCCATTTAACGAAAGCGGTCTGAGTATACATCCTGTGCGAATTTCAAGTGAAACTATTGTTCAAAAACTCCATGCAATTCCTCTCAACATTCACCCCTCCCACCCCCATAGCTTTATTATCAAATTGTCCGACCGAAAGTCGAACTTACGTTATTACAAAAATGATGGGTACTTTAGACTGTCTGGAAGGAAGTCAAATTGTGCCTGCATAGTGCGATTTAATGGTATTTGAAGATATCTGGGTGCTTTATTCTAATGCCTACAATTTTAATGAATACCTGTTACCTCCGGGGTACGCCATCGGAGCGTTGTTACTGGACTTCACCAGTAATCCAAAGCGGGATCTGGACGACTTTGTCACCCTTTGTCATGTTTAGTCTGAATCATGCACCTTTGATTGGTATTGACGCCCCTACTACTTGCAAGACAGATGAGCTATAAGTCTGAGCTGCACGTGTAACTAATTGCCACTTTACAGACACCCCTAGATTTCCAACCCTGCGGCTCAGTGACGGCAAAAACGGGACAGTTTCCCCGCATTTACGGGATTCCTGAAACTCCCCATTCCTTGAAGTTTGTTCGTATTTGTCTTATTTGTACTTGACAAAGATCTGCTGAATAGGTTCACAGAACATTTTTTTCAAGGGTGGTGGTGGGGCTGAGCTGATTTTGCCCAAGCAAAACCTGTACTGCCTGAAAAATATATCCGATGGTTTCAAAAGACTGCCCTAGAAATAGGTTTCATCCGAACCCATGGAAGAAGCCGTCCAGCCAACATGGCTCGTAAGCCTTTAGTATTTTGTCACTTTGCTTCTCTTTTTGACATCAGTCACAACTAAACATAAAGTTCAAAATAGAAAAATGTAGATATTTAACACAAGGTGCGATGTAGTTCTTTGCAATAAACACTTTATTTATGAGCTCGAATATCAATTAAAATTAGAATAGACTACTTTGGCATTTGAACACAAAAACTATTTTGAAAGATTGGTACGTTCATACCGCGTCCAGTCATTTTTACAAACTGTTTGGCTCTGAAAGAACTACTCCTATAATTTTTGTACAGGGGAGACAATTTCCTTTAAAGATTGGAGGTATCAACTTTGCGTGCAAATTTCCATGTTTTACTTGCGTGATTGCGCCATATTTCTAGTCAATGCCATTCGAGTGGTTAATATACTTTTTCTTAATACATGGTATAACTTTATCTAAAAAATAAGTACTGTAACATATATATATTTATATCAGGTGCCAATTTACAATCTTGAAAAACTGGTTTTTATCATAAATAAATGAAATAGATATGCTAAAAGTTTAAGAAATATATGATGCTAAAATCACCAAATCAGGCTAGCATTTTAAGAGTTTAAAATATGCATGTGCAAACATAATACGCTTTCTAAATATTCAAGGTTTGTAGTGCTAAATTTTTAATTCATTCTTTCTCTTATATTGATCAGTTTTTCTGTCTTCACACCGTTGAAACCTTCTTATTTAATTTCCTTTCTTTTGTTAAGAACAAAGTACGCTTGTTTCACTTCGTTTCTAATTTCAATGACCAATCACGATAGCCTGGTTCACTGAATCTCTGCAAATTTTCGCTGCAAGGCATCCAGCAGCAGATGGAGCCATAATTTGCTTCTGGTCACACTCAGAGTGGATAAGCCCCCCCCCCCCCAATAGAGAATTGCTTGTAACTCTCTGACCAGAAGTACTGAAGAACATCCCCAGAGCTTCAAATACAATTGATATCTGTTCTTTGATTGACATTCATTCAAACAATACATTTTCACTCTGTTTGGTCAACAATGAATTGTACAGTCAGCTGTGTTCCCAATTTAGCTCAAACACACTGTGTTTGACAATATTGCCTCGAGCAATTTAAACTCAGTGCAGGCTACTGTGGCTCTGGCTAAGAGGTGTAATAAGACAGGAGGTTCGGTTTGAATTGGAGGAGGAGCTAGAAGTAGGGAGTGTTGTTACTGTCTGATGTGAGATAAGAATATCTTTAATATCCGTAGAAGTGTTGACTGTGGTTAACACTGACCTAAGCAATACAATTTCCGTAGTAAAGCGAGACTGGAGTCATTGAAGGGATAAACCGAACTATCTGTCAGGGCTATAAAGCCCTAGTCGAGTCGTTTTTTACTGGATTCGGAATTGGCCCCAGAATGGTGACCACTGGAATCGGAATTCGCTCTGAATCGGGTTAGCTGGACTCGAATACAGTCGTGCTATCTGTTAAGGGTTAGGCTGTTCGGGCACTTCTTGCCGCCGGTAGTAAACACATTTGTCAAGAAGATACGAGATAATTGACATCGTATTAATTGAAAAAAATTGTATGGGATAGTATTATGATAGTTACATGAAAGAAAATGCCAGAAACTACAGCCTCTTATGAGTATTACCATAAATAAACGAGATTACGTTTAAATGTGTGATCATAATATACGTCGCCCCATACTGCCAATGTGTATGGCGGTTCAGGAATCACTTTCCATGTAACTTTAGTTGTAGGCTATAACAAGACCATGAGTTATGTCCATTTCAATCAAGGAACTCTGTAAGTTGTATTTCGTATACATCTTGTAACACAATAGCCATAGGCACAGCACCGGTCATTGACACAATCCGTATCACATCAGTCGTTATGCCGTCTAAATCATGGAAGACGGATCATCTGACAGCCTAGTTTCATTACATCATATTACATACGTGGTAGGCTGTACTTTTGGGTCTGTGAACCAGCTGTCATTTGTAGCATACGGAGTGATAACGTTATAATAGAGCAACGAGTACCAGCATCGTCGGTATGTTTTCTGTACAAATAGTATTTAACAAACTGATGATGATGCGGCTCTTGAAAGCAAAGAAATCCCTTTAGCCCTGCAGGTGCCGATGATTCGACCGTTTATTTATGCCTCAAGGTATCTGAACTATAAATGAAAGAAAATATCGTTACTCGAGTTTTCATAAAGCATGTTCATAATTGATCGACCTAATAAGTTTAAAAGGGAAATACTGCGTTTAAAATGAACTAACATGCATGGTATACAAAAAAAATACCTTAAATCTTTATTAAACCATTCAGTCTCACCAATAAATTCTAGCCAAAGCTTTATCCTCAAAATATAAGGAATTACAAGAGTAACGGATGTTGCATCATTTGAATTTTTTAGTTTGAGTGAACAAATTATTTTTGTGCTACAAATAACTGAATTTCTTCCCGTTAGAGCCTTATTTCTTGAAAAGGAAGATACCGTATTGCCTTATTTTGAATTGTCTATCATTCTGTATCAATTGATATTGGTTTAAAAAATTTGAAATTTTTCTGTAAAGCAAACGCAATATTTCTCTTTAAGAAGAATTAACACGTTGTGAGTATTTCAAGGCATGTTTTCCTTTTAACCTGAATTTACATGTAAGGTACCCTTGAAAGCATCTCAAGTCATAAATGGCATTAAAAAATGTACGAATTTCGCAAAATGCAGTGGAAAACTTTCTGATTTCCACATATACCTTAATCAATCTGATCTCTGCTTGTTTTGTTTAACACGATATCTCAAGAAAATTTCTATTTGGTCACTGGTAAGAACTTTTGTTGGTCAAATATCATTCCTTTCTCAGGGCGGTACCATAACTGAGACATTTGTAGTATTGTTTGTTGATCAATCCATTCATGAGGAAGACATTGATATCGCCGTAAAAAGGAATTTGGCTATTTCGACTGTTTGACCTTGAAAAAGAGACTCAAGAAATATTTTTTCAACTTATATGTCTCGAAACTATAGTAATTTTCAGTAATTTAATTCACGCGGCAATTTTGAGGGTGATCAGAAGTATTAAAAGTGAAGTTTATATGATACTTGCCTTGATGTATACTGTGAACATTGATAAAGTCCCCCTTCGCTGACTTTCATACATATAATTTCTTTGTCGCCGAACATTGGAAGCAGCAATTCTGTCGGTAGCTGTTGCTGATCAAATCCTAGGTCTTCTGAAGAGCCGACGTCAAGGACATCTGCAAGAACGAATGAAGACTAAAACGTTAATATTGTTGTATGAATCCAGCCACTTTTTAATTACGTAAGATACCTGTTGTAAGGTTGTATGAGTGAACTGAGAAAGACTATTTCTTAAAGGGAATTAATGAGCTTGTTTAACAGAAAATTTTCATATTTTTGAAACCAATGCTAGTAGACACAGAATGATAGACAATTCAAAATTAGGTAGTGAGGCAGCTTTCTTTTCAAGAAATAAGGAGGCTCTCACGGGAAGAAATTCGATTATTTGTTGCACAAAAGTATATAATTTGGAAGTTTACCCAAAATTTCAGAATTTCAAATGGTGCAACATCAGTTACTCTGATAATGCATACTATTTTGAGGAAATAAAACAATTACTGGCGCTTATTGGTGAAACTGAATGGTTTAATAATGATTTATGGGGTTTTTTTGCATGCCATGTTTGCGAATTTAAAACGCAATATTTCCTTATAGGTTGTGCCGACATTTGTTTTAGAAATAAAGGTTGTATTTTGAAAATGTCCTCGATTTTAGTAATAAGTGATCATTTTTATCAGCGACAGTCAATTTATTTAAAAGATTTGAAAAATGTTTTTTTTAATAAATTTGAAGACGTTTGATTGAAGTAAAATCTGTAGATGTACTGTAACAAGCGTAACAATTCATTCTTCAAAAATCACATGACTAACTTGATCATGTGATCACCCGATATCGTCCAGCGACGATGAAACACTCAAGTTTGCACACCAAGACAGTACCACAGCTGAATGTCAGTAGGCGCCTATGAGGCACTGTCTTAAGTCGAGATGGATATTTATCACGTTCTATCCTTACAAGTGGCATTTCCGCTAAATCTGTGGCTACGAAAATTAATTGAAACGTGTCCAAGGAGAAAGGCTGTATTGCCAAGTTTGTTTGTGTATCTACTTTACAAGGCGTATCAAAAAGGTCTATCAATATTTTGAGTGATTGAGTCACTTTTGAAGTTTACGTAAACAGAGTTTATGCAAGTGTCACTCATCGAAACCAGCATACACTACACTGGTCGGTGGAAATGTCAAAAAAGAGAAAGACCAGCATTAAATTGAAAAAATCAGTAGAAAAGAACAATAAAAAGGAAACTAATTCATGCAGCAGGTTGCAATTTACTATATGAAGTGATTGCTTCAAATACTATTGTTCAAGTACTGCCAACTGCATGTACGTGATTAAGTATTGCGGGGACAGTCACGCCCGAATTGACACATTTGTATGACGAATTACCCGCCAAAAGACAGTCGTAATTGTGACATCACCAAAAAGTCAACAAGCGGTTTTTCCCTAGAAACAATGCACGCTGCAAAACGTCAAGGAAATATCACTTTTTGCATAATGAAATTTAACACGACAAGAGAGAAAAAAGGAGGCCAATGTGTCGTTAAGTTGGCAATTTATATGTTGAACAGATCGATGAAGTACTCGTGTTGGGGAAGCCACTTGAGCCGACTACGTCAGTCCGTTGGGAGTTTGGATGCAAAGTCACGTGTGTACTCCACCGGAATGACCACGATAAATGCAAGGATGTAATCTCGTCACTCCACCACAGGCAAATTTGTTCCCTCTTCCACAACAAAAAAAAATTGAGGTCAGTGACTGAAGGAAATAGGGGTGGTTCTGCCTCCTGTCAAAAAGTCAGAAGAGATAATGCAAGTCTTTAAGTTTTCCCCCTGGACTGAATCTTCTTACTGCCCCGAGTTTTGATCTAGAATTCTATCCACTTACATAAACAGTCAAGTATATGAGTCTGCAAAGTGTAGCTACAGTAATTATCAAATTATAGCAACTGAAGGTCCTTTCTAAATGTCTACGCCGTCTACGTAGCTCTTCATTTTCCTTGCGGCAAATTTTGCAATATAGTTAATAATTGGTATCTTGTTATCACGTCAAGATAAGCACTTTCTTAAAATTATTATTCCACGTAAACAAAACTCAAGTGGGATAAGCTCACTATGGTTTGTAATCAATGCATGTGCACAAGGAAATAAATGTTTACACTTTGTAACCAATAGATCAACGATGTGTGTAATTAGATGGTTAGTGTAACGGTAGTAGCACCCGGATTTTTTGGATGACAAATTGTTCTGTACCTTTTATAATCGTAGTAATTTTCTCACAAATGTTTACTTCATGTAAGAGGTACCATTTCCTGAAATTATCGAAAAACGACCAGCCTTAACCGCATTCCGGCTTCCAGTGAAAATGTATGATGTCACGAAGTTAGTTATCAATCATTCAAAGGACTTTCTTAATGAAATATTAATGAAATTCTATGGTTGCATGTATCCTGTTGCTAAAAATAGGCTTGTATTTCTACAGCAAATTTAAATGTTGTATTACTCAAAGTGTGGTGTTGCCCATACCTTTCAGGGAATCTTGACTATATATGTTCGAAGTCTGTTTGTCACACGGAGAGTGACTTCTAACATGATGATGCCCTCGTTTACAAACCAAGGATGAAATTTATCATGATTAGAATATATCAGCTGATTGAGGCAAATTCGATAAAAGACAACCATCGATCTTATCGTCTTTCTTTTTGCGTCTGTAAAATATCTTTACCACTCTTAAAACGTGACAACTTCGACGATCAGCTTCTAAGCATCTCTTTCAAAAAATCAGAATTAATGACTGAAGATCTAAAAAGTATCCTTTTAAGCTGCTTGAAAAAGGTGAAGTAATTACGTAGATCAGCATAGTTACGTTTAACCTGGATAACCAATAAAAATTGTCAAGTTTTATTAAGTTAGGTTGTACAATTGCACGGATTTTAGTTACCGAAAAAATGACGAATATTTGTTAATCCCCAAAACGAAGACTGTAGATCTACGTTACCATGTACACAGACACCTATGGCATTGCTCTTCTAACTTAGGCTTGTGCGGTAACTAGAGCTTCAGAGGGAAATGGTGTCGAAGTGGTAGTACCAGTTTTCAGACGGTACTTGACACCCCTCCCCCATATTTTTAGGATAGGAATACTCCAATTGTATAATTTCTGACGTAGCAATAGACATAGCCATAGATTAGCCGTAGACTAATCGATTTCGAAGGGAAATGTGGTCGCACACGCTGAACTTGACTCGTGTCGCAACTTGAAGACAACTGAAAGTTACCCTTCGCTTCAGCAACCATGACCTAGGCTCATTGCCTATAGCACCATTTATGCAGAACAGAGGTACCACTGTAAACGATAATGTAGTGGGCAAATTATCAATACAAATAACAACATTCAGTAATGGAGCAAATGAGACACTCTTTAAAGAACACTTTATTGTAGTTACATTGGGTAAAAACGGGTACGGACATATATATATATATATATATTTATATATAAAAGGTCGGTCACTGCGTAGCACTTGTGAAATGTTTAGATCAATAACAGTAATGAAAAAGTGCCAAATATTCAGTAGAAAACTCCGCAACGTTTCTGGTCGTTACCCTTAATCTAGCGGCTAAATAATAACTGTTATTATATGAAAGTAGTGAAGAGTGCTTAAAGTCTATAGGATAGAACTCCGCAACGTTTCGGGTAAATACCCTTCATCAGGGGCAAAATATCAACTGATCAATTTACAAACGCAATTCAAATGAATATGTACATTCATGGAGTTCAGCTTCAACAAGAAAATATTTTTAATTTTGTAGTTGCTTATATACGACTACGGTCAAGAATATTCTGTTGAGCCAATCCTTATGGTAACCCTGTGATTGTATAGGCCTAAAGTTAGCTCATATGTTGACTGTTGAATACACCAAGAAGTTTCGTGCAAAAATTCAAAGTTCGACAGAGAAGGGAAGATATGTTCTTCATATCGTTTGCAACTTGTTGATAAACCAGGAAGACTGGCATAGCCCTTCAACGCTCAACTAAGTGACAAATACATTCCGGAGGTCTTATTTCTACTTGTCTACATGTTACTCAACCTATGTAAGTAGACAGGTTTTATTGGCCTTCAACTGCAGATGCTGACAGGCAATTAGTGTTTTTTACTTGCTTAATGATTCTCTGAGGGAGTTCTAAAACAATGGTGTCTGAGCAGCCATCGTGTTTCCATTTTTTGAAGAAATATGAACACTAATACCAGACAAAAAAGGGTTTTGTGTTCACTATTTTGTGTGGCTAGACATTGTAAAAATGTATTTGTTTTTAGTTGTAAAGATTTTAAAATAATCTTACAAACGTAAGACTTTCATTTAAAATAATGTGCGCAATGTATGTGTCACCGGAAAGAGGGGGTAACAATCAGACAGTGACGTAATCAAAACGTCAAACGAAAAACCATCCTTCCGGTAGTGTAAAGTCCCAAAGTTACCAACTTCAAAAAATGAAACATTTCTGATATAGATGGGTACCTGAGTTTCAAACCCCGCAATCTTTTTTAAGTATGAGGCTTTTTTTAAATAATTTGATTTATCTTCACTTTTGAAAAAGCATTTTGTTAACAACCATGGTTAACTGAAAATGTTTCACTTAGTCAGTTTTACCCAGTATTGAACAAATTTTATGTAAAATGTAGCCTTATGTCTACAAAAGTATCGCCTTAATTTTCCCTAGTAATATTTCGATACGAGATAAAACTATTCTGTCAATTTTTTTTTTAATTTTTGTAGGCAGTGACGATAGTAGAATTTTTCCACCTCCTGCGGTCCTTAAGTTTACCGACCATTTAACACATATAGGAAGAACGTAGGAAAAAAGTTAAGGTGCCATGGTACTTTTCCCTGCTTTTTTTTTCAATGTCAATGTATACCAAAAGTTCAAGTCCTCTTTTCCATCAGGCGCGGACAGCCCGCTAGTGTTTGTGGACGTATAGGGCCTGTATTTAAACCAAGTCTCTACAGGGGTGATGTCAAATCAACAAAGCAATGGATGGTAAATATGGAACTGCTAACCAGGGAAAGTAACAGAATATTTGCCAACGAATGAGCTAAAAGGAGGAATAACAACATATTATCTCATGTGTGATGTTCACATTACGAAATATGTAAAAATATATCTAAAATATTGGAATTATCGGCCGTCTGCGCTCTATACTTTGTCTGCATGTGAAAATTCTTTTAGCTCTCTATCAGTTGATTCTTCTTTGTTTGTCTTACTGTAATACTGTGAAGGTTCTACTTATTCGTCTATGTTTCCGTCATTGTTTATCCTTCTTCATCATAAGCCCCACTCTCTAAAAATTGGACTTCTTTTTGTCAATTAACTATATTAATCGTTATCCATGTGACAATCTTGTTTACAATTAATCTAATAGCAAATTGCCAGAGAGTTTCATAAATACTTTAGAATGTTTTATAAGATAATCTCTTATCGTATTCGCTAAGCTAACCGTCCGACTACACAGCTTTACAGACTTCAGTCTTCCCTTCATTGTGTTTGTTAGTTTGCTCCCGGTGTATGGAATTCCCTTCCTTTTTCTACAACTTCATATTCATATTCTTCGCCTCATGATTCTTCCAAAAACAAATTGAAATGCTTCAGAAATAAATGCCTCCATGTTAGTATAACATACTACACTCTTTCTAATTTTTATTGCAGTGTTTTGTTTTTCTATTTATTTCATTTTCTGTACTATATTAAGTTGTATTCTATCTGATCTGTTGTAGGGGTATCAACGTTAATAAACTTTTTCAAGCTCTTGTAGATACCCCCGGTCTGTCACTAGTCTATGCATAAACACATTAAATCCATGCTGAATGTAAATGACAGGAATAAAGTTAAAGGGAAAATGCAGTCCCCCAATACGAAGCAGTGTACCCCGGTACACTAGTTCATGAATGGCCTATTTTGATCATGTGACAATATTTTTGATAGTAAATTGTGAAATTCAAGAAGAATTTTTCCATGCTTTTCCTATTGTTTGTAATAGTTATGTTCAAAACATCCTCAGAGTTGCTTGTAATGCAATAAGAGGAGATTTGCAAGAGCTTGCTGATTTTTCAAAGCAAGTTTTGGGGGCGGCTGTCTATTGCCTTTCATGAAGCTGAATC
>WURT03275826.1:22351-39779 GCA_009936505.3 Holothuria glaberrima
CGCTTAGGTAATGTCGCTCATGTATCGCTTAGGTAATGTCGCTCATGTATCGCTTAGGTAAGGTCGCTTAGGTGCATATTGTGCTGTCTTCAGTAAAGCTTTAAACTGATTATATACGTTTCGAATTTCTGATTATTTATTGTGCTCTTTTCAACTTTTTCAAAAGGGTTGTCTAAGTGACGGGGTAATACAACTACTCTTTGAGAGGTTTTGTGTATGTAAGGTGTGCAAGATTGCCAAGAGACAAAGTGACGCTACCTTTTGGAAAGCTTTGAAGAACTGGTTGCATGTTTACGAACTATTACTTTTAAGTGCATTAATTTTCTTTTAGGATGACTGTACGGGAGAGGGCACTAAGGCCCCTCCCCTTTAACAAAACTTTGCCTGTGCAAATTACTTGGGTACAAAATGGTGCTATCTTTGACAAAGATGAATCTATCATATGTTTCATTATATGTTAATGATTATGTTTCAAACGTCTCATTATGAAGTGTTTTTTTCGGCTGTGACATAGCACGGTGCCATGCCACAACTGGTATCCAATGACGACCAGTTTCCTTCGAAGTACACTAGGTTCGTGGAGGGCCCTATCGATGAGTCCGTAGCATTTTGCCACAATACCTTCTACACTGGCAAAAATGACACTTTCTACACCTCCAAGGTTGTATTTAAACATTTTTAGAGACTTCATGATTAAGAAACTAAGACTTCATGAAGAAAAACTTTCACAACGTAACTTGAAAAACTTACTCATTAAAATCACCTGGTAGGAAAAAAACAGGACTGAAGGTACTTTATAAGTTCCTAAATTTTAGCCTGTTTTAAAGGTAATCGTAGTTGGCTATTTTATATAAGCATGCATGCTGTGGAATCACGTGAAAAACAATACTGAAGACCTGTAACGTACAGGCTTCAGCCGTGTTTTGTGCGTCATGCTTAATGGAGGCTGTTCATTCTTCAACACAAAACACGACTGCGTCCAAAATAAAATGTCTACTTCTCCAAGATGAGCTACGCTGAGCCCCTTCCCTTCATCCCTCCATATCTCCAGATCGCATGAGAAATAAATTTCTCAGGCGATCTTAATGTACAGTTGTTGCAAAGTAAAACAGCTTTTTGGTCACGTTTTATTCTTACACATTAAAGATGTGCATGCTTAAGTTTGTTTATGTTTTAGCTATATGCTAGGAAGTTTAACTGTGTAGTTTCAAGTTAATTAGGCAGTTTTGTCCTACCTACGATACACCACTTTCGCATCGGATGACGGATGAGGCGTCTGGGGTTCTTCTAATACCGCCGGAATCGTCATTGATGTTCTTTTTCTTCCAGGAGGATTAACAATCTTAAAATTTTAAGATCTCTGACATAAATTAATTCGGAGCGACTGGAAATCTTTAAAGTTAAGGTCAAATAACTGTACTATTTACAAATTGAAAACGGACAAGCAAGAATGAAATCAGACTAAACTTAATTTTCAGGCCTCCAACCTTATAGGAGATGCATCGTTTTTATTGCTCTTAGTTATACTAAAATTTTCTCCCTAGATATGGTAAAAATAAAATTAAAGCAAAGTAGATCAACTAAGTGTGTATTCAAGGTTTGTATATATAATATTAGTTAGAGTGTATTACAGTATTATCATTTACCCTGTAAAGATATGCTTGGACAGTATACACCGTCCAGTGAAGATCATCCAAAATTTGGGTGAACTAATGTCACATTGCTACAGTCTTTTTCCTTTGCTTTGGGATACTACGATAGTCCCATTAAAAATTGTATCCGATATTGGGCAGAATCCAACACCGGCCGGAGAGACAAATTATAAGGTTAATTCAAAATGGTTTTATGGACTAATGTCTTCCTCTATATCTCGAAAAAAGTTGGTTGTTTACCCAATCGACCGTTTGGTGCAATTTGTTCTAGGCAGACTTGTTGACTCCAGTAATGCGACTTGGACTGTAGTTGGACTACAGTCGTTATTTTTTGACTTGCAAATACTGGCATTGACTTGCGATTTGACTTGGACTTGCTTAAATTGACTTATGACTTGACTTGGGCGTGCACAAAATGACTTGTTGCCAACGCAAGTCATAAGTTCGTTAAATAATCCTGTAAACTTAAAAAATTGACGTATTGAGTGAATCACGATAGGTATGTCTTAAAAATCAAGATTGAATTCCAGTCAAAGTTTGTGACTTTAGATTTAGCTATTTGGGATCAGCTGTAGACAGGGGTGGAACCATGCCATGGCCCACGTAGGAAAAGCTCGACATCCCCCCTCCCACGTGATAGATTTTTCCCGTTTCGGTACGAAAGCCTGTTTAGTCGCCGACGGCTGTCAGCTAGTCTCCCTGATGATTTACATGTGTTTACTCTCAATAGGGCAGTTTGTTTAAAAGAAACCTAAAATTCGGGCCCTTCGCACGCTTTAAAGTCACTATGTCATTGGGCACACGGGGTGTATACGATATACAATGTATGTTATCCAATGGCGTACGCAGGATTTCTCTCAGGGGAAGCATGCAGTATGGTGTGTGATCGCCAGCCTGGGGGAGGGGTCTAAGGGTCTAAGGGGAGGGGTGTCCCCTTTGAAAATTTTTGAAAAATTAGGTGTCCTTAGGTGCAATCTAATGCCACATATGCTACCTTTTGAAGTAAAATTTGTGTTTCAAATTTGCGTATTTTTAGGAACTAAAAAAATTGGCATCAGTGAGGGGGCCATGGGAAGACAGCCCCTCCCTTTTGAAAATTTTTGAAAAATTACGTGTCCTTACATGCAATCTGTTTTCTTTTGAAGTAAAATTTGTGTTAAAAAATTACGTATTTGTATATTTTTAGGATCTAAAAAAATTGGCATCCGTGAGGGGGGCCATGGCCCAATGGCCCCCGCGTACGCCAGTGATGTTATCCCCGATACGGGGATACAGGTCAGCTGACCCGACAGTTCATCTAACTTTATTTTAAATGGGTAAAGATTTTTTAATGTTTACTTAAAATTTTTCGGGCGCTTCGCGTGCTTTGCTATTTGAGTATATTCAAAATTTTCCCCAGAAAACACTACACTGTTAAAACACTAAGCGATTTTTGTTTGGGTAAATCTCATTGATAATATGTTGGTCAAAATTTGCTCATGTAATGGTATAAAGTCTCAATCGATACATTTTATTGTATTTTGTAATTATTGGTCAAACTGCCGATAAGCTTTCATTTAAAGGTTAGACATATTTTCACCTTACTAACTGGGCGACTATTGGCTAATTAGCATTTTGTTTGCTTAAAGTTGGGCAAATCGTTCGCGTCGGAGCAACCACACACATTGATTAGATTTTGCTTCATATTTCTTCAGATAATAAAATATTTGTTAGACCCCTCTTAAATAGTTTTTGGAATCTTTGAAATTTGTAAAAGAGGAACACTTTTATATTTTGTTTGGTCATAAAATCAGTTCTATTTCCATAAAATTTTCAAAAGAGTATCCACCGTATATTATTTTTCATATATTTTTTCTTTCCGAAAGGAATCCTTTGTTATCTTGTTGTTATTTAAAGGTTCAAAGTTGTTCTCGGGTTCGAGGCCGTTGTAAGAAGCTAGTGAAGCGTTTTGCAAGGCTTGACATTAGGAAGTTCAGCTTCTGTCACAGAGTTGTCAGTGGAACAGTCTACCTGAGTCAGTAGGGACTCCACGTCAGTGCACTGCGGTAAGGTTAACACGGACAAGTTCTTCCATGGCTGTGGTAGAATCTAATTGTACTGGGCTCGTAAGGTGTTGGTTGGTTGTTTGTTTTTTAGTAAAGGGGCTGTGGACTTTAGAGCATCATATGGGGCCTTGGCCCTTCCTTGTGTTAACCAATTAGATCATGTAGGTGCTCCAAACTAGTACATTTTTTGTGAGATATTCTACAGGACTTACCTAGCGAGAAACGGGTATCCAATGAGAGTGCAGAATTTTGGGTATTCTCTTTCACGTTCGAAAGAGCGTTGATATATCAGATTTAGTTTTATATGTTATTCATATTGCTATAGTGCTATGCAACACAGTAGGAACTTCTGCTACAAAGAGAGTTGCCATTTCTGTGCAACTGACTTTCGTAAAAGTCTAAGTTCAAGTTGTCCCTTAGGGACACAGCCCCTTTGAGGAGCAGAACTCCTTCGGGAGTGAACGTTTGGTTTTCTCCCTCCGGCTCTTCACCAGAGGGAGGGGCTTTGGAAAAGTATAACTACTGGTACTAGTCGGATATGGCTTGTGTTATTAATTATGTATTGATGGAAGAACGAAGTATCGAATCATCAATTAACAGTGCTTTTAAACCTCATTGTTTTGGATATTACGGATCAAGAGGACAAGCTAAACAGACTAGACAAAGGCTCTTGGATTTGTTGTGGGTTGTCGTAACCTGAATAGTATTTTTCGGTGTAGGTGCACATTGTAAAGTGTTTTCCAACGCCATGTGTTATATTTTAATTTCATGAAAGAAATTTAAACAGTGTAAACTACATTTTAAAACCATTCTTAGCTCAGACTTTTCATGACTTCAGTCACGACTTATTCGTTATACCTGTAATAGACTGCTAGAAAGGAATGGCTAGATATCATGAGATAGTGCACAATAAATATCGAAAGATGAACTGCCCCAAAAAATGGTTAATTGTCTTTTTTAATAAATTGATATAATTTCAACAACTGGTGGGCAAAGGCGTACCCAACGCTTCTCGGAAAGCAATGACTATTTAACCAACCATTCCTGGAAAGTCCTCTAAATAGTTGGGTAAACTTGGCCCTCATGATTTGACAAATAGTTAGGAGTTTGTTTCCCCACCTGCTGATTTGCTAACTTTGACCAATTCTGTTGGTCATTTTGCCCAACTTTTGAGGTTGTTGAATATACGCCCAACGTTGGTTAAAAACTTGGGTAATTTGCTCAACATTTTAACAGTGTAAATCTGCACGCAACTTGACACTTTAACTAGTATAGGCTAAAAGAATGTTAGGTAAAATAAACCATGCAGTGGAATGACATATTACAATTCATCTCCCAATCCCTACTCAACTCAGGCCATTTACATTTACATTTCAAGTATTAGTTTACCATGAGTCAATCATTTAAAGGCAACAGACAGTCACCCCAAACTTTGGTTTGAAAAATCAGCAAACTCTTGCAAATCTCCTCTTAAGACGTTTTGAACATAACTATTACAAACAAAAAGTAAAGCAAGGAGAAATTCTCTTTGAATTTCACAGTTCACTAACAAAAATACTGTCACATGATCACAGTCACTGGCATACGCAGGGGGGCCATTGGGCCATGCCCCCCTCACGGATGCCAATTTTTTTTTTTTTTTTTTAGATCCTACAAATACGTAATTTTTTAACACAAATTCTACTTCAAAAGATAGCATATGTGGCACCAGATTACATGTAAGGACACCTAATTTTTCAAAAATTTTCAAAGGGGAGGGGGACACTCCCTCCCCTTCGACCCTCCTCCAGGCCGGCGATCACACACCATGCTGCATGCCCCCCCCCCTTTAGAGAAATTCTGCGACGCCATTAATCACAATAGGTCATTCATGAATAAGGATGACGAGGCATACTAACTCTGATTGGGGTAACTGCATTTTCCCTTTAACGAATCTTTTATAGGTTAAAGTACAGAAAACATGAAGTAAAACGGATGAAACTTTCTTTTGTGTCTTCCTTATTCTGTGAAATTTTGGTTGTGTTCGAAAAAAGGGAACATTCCCCAGCAGTTGAGACTATTAGAGATGGCAATACAAGTTGACTTAATGTTTCTGGTCATGGAACGTTGAGTCGATCACTACCCAGGCCCGTAGCCTGACAAGGTACTAAGGGGGAGAAATGACATCATAGGGGAGAAAACTTTTTCAGGGGGCCAAATGTGTAAAAATGTATGAGGTCAATAGCAACATAAAACTTCACTAGAAGGGGGAGAGCGAAAAAATTTCAGGGTCTTCGACCCCCTTCCCCCCCCCCCCCTTGGCTACGGATCTGTCACTACCGAGTAAAGTGCAACTCACAGACTAATCCCCAAAAAGGTCAGAAATAAAATTATAACAAAACTAATACAAAATTGACTTTTTATGCGAACGTTTTAGTGTAGATTTTGCCTAACACATTCTTCACTACATTTTTGTTGGAATTTATCAAAAAATCTAGTTTATTACATAATCAAACTTGAAAACTTGCATCGGTTCGAGTCAATTTTTCCTTTGGAAAGGAAGAATTATAAAAACGTATTAGTTGACAAATACACATTGCACGTGGACGGTACTTAAGTTTAAATTACATCGCATCTACACGCTATACTAGTGTTAAGAACGTACCGGTAGACTTACATGAGTCTTCTGTTAGACTCATTAACCGAAGACTGAAACGTTTATATAGGTTCAAGTCAACATTCTTCAAAACAATTTTTACCCCATTGTTGGCCCCTCGCTTACTTGAATCTATCAAGATATCGTGAAGAAATCATGTTCATAAGTGCAGCCTAAAGATCCAAGATTTCGACCACTTTTGTCACGTAAACACGGACAAGCGCATTAAAACCTTTAGAAGTAATGTCTTAGAATGAATACACAATTTTACCGGTAAAACACGAGGTTGTCAAGTCACTTGGACCAGAAAAAATCAGTCTTCTTTGTAGAAACGGGCAATGGTTAGGGTCAGTTTATAACACCAATAGAGTATAATACATTCGGAAATATATAAAACAAACCATGAAATCGGGTGAATCAGACTCTGTTGCAAGGTACATTTTTCTTATTCTATGAAACAGAACAGAAAGGAAAAGTTATATTAGGTTGGTGAGTGGAAATGGTTGATATTTATTTTGAACCTTAAATAAAGCTAATGATGCGAGCAAATATAGGTCGTATTGAATAAATGTTGTATGATATTGTGCTGATGCCACACGTTTGTTATTAAAATTAAATGAATTATAAGGTAGTCTAGGTCTGAACCCGAGAGGCTTTCGGAGAGGGCAAAAAACGTGGTTTCAGCATGATCCCTTCAAATGTTTATTCAATTATTCTCCGCAAAGATTTTGTCTCGGAAGATAAATTTTATAGACTAGGTTTTAAGTGAGAAGTTTTGCAGGTTAGACCCGTTCGGAACAAATAGAAAAGACTTAAAGGGCAATTCTCGTCATCCCAGACACTTCCAGTTCTCCCAACTAAGCAACTTATAGCTCCCCCATAACTATACAAAAATCCCTGTGCGGACACAAACCTATTTTAAGTTGTTTCAGATCATGTCCTGGTGAGCATACAAGGCTAAAATGTGTAATCCAAACACGCTGCATTGTGTGAAATGTGAGTTACTCTGCATTATTTGAATTTTCAAACTCTGATGTCAATCAAAGAGCAATAACCAACTGAGAATTTTGATACCCCACACTAAAAATGTACTTTGAGGTGATGACTGTCTGTCTTTAAACTGACCTGCATGAATGGACTGCAACTTGAACAATCTCTTAAATCAACAGTCTCTTATCAGCTCTGTCATACCTGACTTATCTTTTTATAACATCTGTAATTAGGACCGTCGGAACCCATGTGAAAGAGACATTGTAGAATATGAGTGTGGTAGTGAAACACCCAGTAAGGTTCGAGTGGGACAAAGCTGACACCACCTCCATCTCCTCTTTGACAAAAGCATATTTGAAAGTCACATACCAATTTTACTTTGGGTTAATAGCATGAAATACTTGTTCGGCCATGGACAAAGTCATAAACAAAGTAACGTAGGTTATTAATAAAATGGATCATTCTCTTTGTTTTTTTAAGTTGTATTTTCTGTTTTAAGGGTTAAAGTGGGGTACCGTAGCTACCATACTTATTATTAAGATCTATACAGACCTGTGTTATGCCTGTGTCTGCTCATTCTGCTGATAATGTTAGTCAAACAGATGTATCAAATGGCTCATTGGTTTTGATTGACGTATGTCACAACTCGACCTATATGTGAAAGCAAAGAGGTGCGTTTTGTATATGAAGTGGCAATCAGTTTGTCCGCTCACCCACTGTAAATGCAGGTGCCCCAAAATTACGGCTTTCTGTGATACATTTTAATAAAATTTCCTCATAATTGCTTTCTTGTAATACAACGTGAGCGAAATTATTGTTTCAAGGACCCTCCCACCCCGTCCACCCTTAGTTTGAGGTATTACTTAAAAAAAATGATAAAATCATTGTAGCAAATGACATTTGTAAAAAATGGGGGTCATGTGTTTCAGTGGAGTCTGGAGTGGTAGCCACCGTCCAACCAACCCTTCTCCCACTCGATTTTAGGGTATTATTATTTTAGGCCACAGTTCACAACTATTTCCCTGTGGGAACAAATTTTCAGGCAAACTGCAGACTTCAAACTCCTGTAAAAAAGAACTTGTCATACGTCTGTCTGACTTGAGAAGCGCTCAAGTTTTTAAGAATACATAGAAGAATCCATTTGTATATTAAACTTTTACAAAATGGGGATAACTTTGAGAGAACGTTACCTGAACCATTCAGTGTTGATGGTGCGAATACTCAGCGAAGAGGGTCGGGGGTCCTCCCTCAGAGAAAAAAATGACACTGAACACTATTAGATGCCTTTTTCTGGCATCTGCCAATGAAGAAAAGTACACAAAAGAAAGAAGTTTTAATTGAAACTTACATTATTATGCAGTGTGTTACCACTCTGCAATTCCGGAATAGAATAGCCAGTAATTATGATCATCATACATCCGTCAAAATGACCACGATGAGCGGGAATCTGGAGGTAATTCTCGTGGAAAATGTTAAATTTAAACTCTATCGAATGCGATTTTCTGGTATCTGAAAATCAGGATACATATATATATATATATATATGTGTGTGTGTGTGTGTGTGTGTGTGTACATATATACGATCTTTGAAAAGGTCTCAAAAAGGAAAGTGCAGGATGGAGTCGGATAAGAGCACGCTTGAATCAACTATGTGAAATTTGTACCCCATTGCTGGGGAAGATAAGACAACTTGTCGGGCGGCTGACTCTTCACGAGTTAGTTAGAGTTAGATGAGGTTTTACGGCTCGGGCCGGTCAAGGCCTTTTTGCCAGTTGTGGCTCGCTGGCTTGCTTTCCTTACTCCGTTGCTATGCTGAGCACCAAGTACAATGGCAGTAGGTTCCATTTTTAAAGGAAACCACTAGGATAACATGTGTGGTAAACACCCGTGTGCCTCAAGAAATCGACACTTTCCGAGTCGCTATACCGTGCGACAAGTACAAGGGGGAAGCTAAGCTTGGAGATGAAATTGCTGCCTTTGCAGAAAACCGTCGTCAAATTATATTTATGCTACAGGCAGAAGGATAGCTATCATATATCAAGCTAACTGGGAACCATAATTCGAACGTTTCAGTTGTTTTAGACATATATACTATAGATTTACGGAAGAGAATGCGTTTTTGATTCCTTGCCCAAGGCAAAAGGAATCTATGCAATCAGGCTGATGAGTGTACGTATGGGTGTGGGTGTGGGTGTGTGTGTATTTATGTGTTTGTGATGCTTAGCTTGTAAACACGATATCTCAAGATAGAAATGACGGATACTTTTCAAACCTTGTTTACCGATTTATCATATTCAGAGAAGGAACCCTGTTGTTTTGGTGGAGGTCAGAGGTTATTTAGGTCACCAGAAGTCAAAACCCGGAACAACGAGACTTTTTATACTTAGATTGTGGATACGTTATGGTCAGTATAGATGAATCCTATTGTTTTTGGTAGAGGACAAAGGTTATCTGAGGTCACAGAAGGTGAAACTAAGAAAACCTTGTTTATCTCAAGATAGCAATGTTGGATACTTTTTGCATTCAAGGTATGAATTTGCTCTACTAGGTGAAAGAAAGGTCTCATTTTTTGGTGGAGGTCAGGGATCATTTGAGGCAATCAGAGGTCAAAAACCGAAAGAGCTTGTAAACACGATATTTCAATATAGGAAAGATGGACACTTTTCAAACTTGGTATGCAAATTTGTCAAATACGAAAAAGAAGTGCGTTGTTTTTGGTGGAGACCAAAGGTCATCTGATTTCACCAGAGGTGAAAATAGAAAAATTTGTAAAACGCTCGTTAAAACGTTATCTCAAGAACTCAATGAGGGTGGTTTCATACTGGGTATATACATTTTTCATAATGCAAGGAATGCTCCCATTGCTTTTTTGTGGAAATCAGAGGTTACCATAGGTCACTGAAGGTCACCAGTGGTCGCCAGAGGTAAAAAAAAACGAAAAAAACTTGTGAACTCCATATTTCAAGATAGGAATGATGGATACTTTTCATACTTGGTGTTTAGATCAGTCATACTAAGAGAAAGAACCGTAATGTTTTGTTTGGGTTCGGCTCAAAGGTCATCTGAGGTCACTAGATGTGAAACTACGAAAACCTTGAAAACTGCCCGCAAACATGTTATCAATGGGTAGTGATTTGTGTTGGAAATTGGGCGAGGGATGATACAACCGATAATGTAAAAATTAACCAATAATGTAAAAACGACCGATAATGTAAAAAGAAATTACCGATAATGTAAAACAAATTTACCGAAAATGTAAAAAATCTTTGAACCGATAATGTAAACAAAAAATACCGACAATGTGAAAAGAATTTACCGATAATGTAAAAACTTTTTTAGCGAAGATTTCATATGGTCCTACGTCAAAGGGCCCATTTTTAGGTCGATTGTCCCTTAGAGCAGATTTTGGGCTTTTCAAAAGCTTTTCGTTTTAATATTAGTTGGTTACCAATTACAATTTAGGAATATGGTTTCGATTGCACTCGTTATGTAGGTGAAAGTTTACTCTTTACATACGCTTTCACTAATTTGGGGGCGAGTTGCGCCTTACCTCCGGAGAAGATCTCTATCTCCGAGATGATAGTGGGCAGGGGATTAGCCCGTTAAAATGTCATGCACAACACATGGGCCTACCGTTCCTGTGAGTACCAAGCTTGTTCCCCTTCCTACTAGCTGCTACGCTATATGCGTACAGTTGGAAAAACGCGTTTTTTCCCAATATGCTAACACTAATTTTGGGGCCGTGTTTTGCTTTGCCCCCCCCCCCGGGGAAGGTCCCTGTCTCGAACCAACCCTTAGCCAACCATTTCAAACTCAAAAGGTGATGGGCCCATGTGTCCTGTATAACATAAGGACGGCGTATGTTTTGAGGGGGCTGCCCTGGTTGGGTTTGGAAGTGCGATTTGTGAGGTCGATAACGTGCGGGACGGTCGGGTATATTGATGTTAGCATTATGTGGCAAACATGCGTTTTTCAGCTTGAAATGCACCCTGTATCTAGTAGGAGGGGGCACACCCTAATAACCCTCAGGCGTGAAAGGCCCATGTATTGCTTACAACAAGTTGAAGGCGTTTTTGAATTGTTCATCTAGGTAATTGGCTGTAATGGGTCTTTGAAAGAGACTAGTCGAAATTCGCCCAAAAATAAATGTTACTATATATGGGAACGTTTCGTGGTTTTTGAATGAGCCCGTGTGTTGAAGTAACCCCTTCAAACTCGCTAGGTTGATAGGCCCATGTGTCCTGTATGTTATGTTGACGGCGTTTTTTTTGGGGGGGCTGCTCTTGTTGGGTCTTGAGCGGCGTTCAAAAAGAACCAGTCAAAGAACGGGTCAAACAAAATCATATATGGAAAAAATGCGTTTATCAGCTTTGAATACACCCTGAAGAGACATGCTAGTCTGGTGCGCTTGTTAAACAGTACCGTTATTGGCATCATGTTCCTGTAAGAAGGCGATCTGTCGCTGGTGACCGTGACAAGTGACATACATAAGTATACAATAAATACATATGTATTTATATATACATATTATATATATATATACCATAACCATCTAGTATTAAGCTAAAAGCTTTTGGAAAGCCCAAAATTTGCTTTAGCTTACGCTCAATGGACTAAAATGGACCCTTTGACGACCCTTATATCCCACTACGATCAAGATACGGGAAAAATGACTTCGGATCTGTGATCAACGTGGTCAAGTTTATCTAGAGGACGCAACTTTTATCAAGTGTGAGTTTTCGATTTCAACCCCTTCTTCCCCTGGTGCGGAGAATGGGTGAGGCGGAATAACCTTCCTCCAGCTTTAGAAGAATGACGATGACAACACTCCTGGGTTTTCGGTCATGCTGATTTAAAATTGTAATTATCAATCCTTCAGTTTTCGAGATATCTGGTTTTTATTAGAGGACGCCCTCTAATGAACCGCATTCACATAAACAGTGCCATTAATATGATCCACCTTTATGTAATAAAATATGTGAAGTCCTTTATGATATTTTTTATCGTAGGTACATTCTTTTTGGTGAGGTAAAAAGTGTGTTACCTACCTACATAAACGCAAGTAGGTTTTACATACAAACCGAGGACCTCATTGTTCTTTCCTTTGTGTTTGCTTCCTTAGCCCTAAACCTTAACAATAGACTGTCTATTTTTGAAACTTTCGAGGACTGGAGAAATCTATTGAATTTCTTTCAGAGGACCTGAAATCCATTGTTTAGGTCCTCAATCTGAATGCCAAACACACTCATGCCTACCTACCTACATACATACACACATATATACGGACACATGTACGTAGGACCATATAAAATCTCTGTTAGAACAGTTTTTACATAATCGGTAAATTCTTTTTACATTATCGGTAAACGAGAATTTTTGCATTATTGGTTTATTTATTTTACGTTATCGGTTGTTTTTACATTATCGGTTAATTTTTTTTACAGTATCGGTCGTTTTTACATTATCGATTAATTTTTACACTATCGGTTGTAACAAGGGACGTTGGTCAAAAGCCTCAAAATAGTTTATACGTATATGTTTACATATATGTACATGTATATACCTACATGTGTACGTATAAGCATATGTATCGTGGATGTATACATAGACGCATGTGTATACGCAAACATATATGGAAATGTATATGTTAAATAATAATGATAACGAAATGCGCTCATTTGCGGTCCCGAACACAGAAGGAGCACAAATCTTCCCTTCCGTAGTGGCAAATAGCACTGAGTGTGCATTCAGAAGTCAACCAAAATTTTCACTCAGTTTTGACTCCAACAGCCGATTGAGTTGAGAGGTTGACAGGGAGGATAAACCTGCTGAAGGAAACTCTCAGGATTGCTAGGTGTATCCCAATGTGCATTAAATTGAAAACCCTGAATATATGGCAGTTGAATATATTTTGTGCCTTTGTGCGTCTAAGAGTGATACATTTACGCTGCAATAGATGCGCGCCAAGCGCGCGGAAAAATTTCCCTTCATAGTCAATAGAGCTACATACTACGGTCGTTGACAAAACATTTAGAAGGGTTGGAAGGGATTCCTCCCCACTAAACCAAAATACTAGGGAACATGCCTTATAGATCTAAACACACATATAAGCAAAAGTTACGGGTTTTGGCAAAATACTAAAGGTTCTCCATCCTCACGACCAGACTATTGGAGGGACTATCTTTTACATGTTCTAAGTTTAGCAGATATCATTGCAGTTGATCAAAGCTAAGGGGAGATTGAAGAAAGGTATTTGACCTTTGAACCCTACCAAAACTTAAATGACGGAAAAATGAAATAAAAAAACATGTCTTAGAAGAGATTTGTCTATGCTTCCTTCCTTCTGATGTCATGCTTACAAAGTTAGCTTTTGATCTCTGGTGACCTCAAATGACTTGTGACCTTTACCAATAATAAAAGGGTTCCTCTTCTCAAACATAACAAGTCTATATACTACGTAAGAGTGGTTTCTGTCCTTCCGCTCTTCATATATCATGTTGATAACGTTTTAAGTTTTTGACCTGTGGTGACCTCAAATGACCCTTGACTTTCACCAAAAAAACTACAGGTTTTTTTTCAAAATGACAAATCTATATACCAAATATGAAAAGTGTCCTTCATTGCTATCTTGAGATATTGTGTTTACAAGCCATTTGCAAGGTTTTTAAAAGCCATTTGCAAGATTTTCGCAGTTTAACCTCGGTGACCTCAGATGACCTTTGACCTACATCAAAACAATAAAGTTCTTTCTCTCAACATGACAAATCTAAAACTGTCAGTCATTACTATCTTGAGATATCGTGTTTACAAGGTTTTCGGTTTTGACTTCTGGTAACCTCAAATGATCTTTGACCTTCACCAAAACAATAGGGTTCTTTCTCCCAACATGAAAAATCTACATACCAAATATGAAGTGTCTGTCATTGCTATCTTGAGATATCGTGTTTACAAGCTAAGTGACACATACACACCTACACGCACACACATACACACACACGACACCACCATCGCATAGATTCCTTGCCTGCCTTCGGCAAGGAATCAATTATACAAGGCAACACCTACCATTTCACCAGCATACCGGTAGCTCTGGTACATTAATTAGTAATTCTAATTTTGATTACCTAATGATGAACTTGCGTGAAGGATGATGTGACTGTGAGATACCGGTAATTAAAATACCCTACAACTAACGTGTATGTTGCTGATGAAGCGGAAAGTGTTCGGAATCCCCATGCTGATAGATCTTCTTCGAATCGCAATCTAGCACTTATTTTTTCAGTTTTTGTCATTAAACTTTTATCTTCTCTTACTCATTTTATTTGGGATACAGATTTTTCATATTGTGAGTTTGGTGTTTTTGGTGAGAGATGTTTTTGATCAAGGTCAAAGTTCATTTGGAGTTACCAGAGGTCGTTTGGGAAACCTCGTAAACACTATATCTTATATAAACGGTAATCTTGAAAGAACACATTGTTGGCATGTGGTTGCCCCTAATCGTGTTCAATAATTTTACTGTTTTTGATGGCAGTTAAAAGTCATTATAGGTCAAAAGAGGTCACCCTAGAAAACCTCGTATGTAACTGTGACGGAACTTATACGTCGCATGTGGACGACCCATGCTGTTTATTAGTATCTCAAGTTTTCGGTGGAGGTTAAAGGTCATGTAGGGTCACTAAATTACGAAAACATCGTAAAACATGGTATCTCAAGAACAATAAATTGGAGGGATAAACCTCAGCGCGACATAGCATTTCCTTTTAAAAAAAATGCACCAAGCCTTTCGGCTTTCTTAAGTTACACTGGTCCTCCCGGCCTAATGAACAGGCCATAGCAAAAAAAAAATGCATTCCTTTTTTTTTTTTTTTTAGTTAGGGGAAGCACCTAGGCACAACTTTTTGTTTAGGGGAGCCTATAATTAGCGGCTCCATGACCCCACTGACGTAGCCTCCATTGAAAATTGTTTTCCCGCGCATTATTTGTTTAGACAAATATATGGTCATTTTTCTATATGAACTACCCATAATATCATTTTATTCATTTTGGAAAGGGTACCTAATCCTCAGACCTTGATAGTCCTCAGAAAAATATACTTCAGCTCACATTTTCGAGATGATTTTATTTTTATGAAGTAATAAAACAGGTTTAAAATGTTCTCTATCAGTCTGTGTACTAAAACACTAGTGAAACACATAGCACTATTTAGCATCTAATAGCAGAAAAGCAGCCGAGCTTCAAGGCAACCTCCTCCCCTCGCTTTTACATCAGATCAACACCCCTGTTGCTGATTGCACTTCAGGTACCGTGTTTAGGCAAACAACAGTATGTATTATTATGAAAACTTTTGTTAATCAACTAGTTTAAGAACTGAAAACAAAAATCAACAGATGGCGCTTACAAACGTCCGTTGAACGAATAGTTCCCAAAAGGTGACATCAACCTCTCATGGTAATTTATGGCCAGCCAAAAGAGCAAAAAGTGTTTTGTCCATCACCTAATGTCATAAAAGGGGCTAACATGTACAATTCAAATCGAAACATCAAAGTGCAATTACAAGGCAGGCTTCCTTCTTTAAATGAATGAAAGGACTTTTACGTTGCATTTGAGGAAGAGACCCGTCTAGTAAACATATTAAGACCCACATGCATGACACGCAATGTATCACATGTACGTAGGCTAGCCTTAGCATAGCCAAATTATTGTGATGACGTGCGTGCTGTGCCAAATCAAGACACTTTACTTGGAGTGAGTTGTTTTGCCCTCAATCCTTCATAAAATATGTTGTAGTTGACATCCAATGAAGCTAAGATTTAAAACTTGAGATTACTTTCAGTAGCTCGAAGTTGACATTTCCTGAGTAATTTCAAGGAGAAGGGAATTGAAACAACACGGTTATTGAATGCGTAATCGCCTTTGGTGATTTCGATGTAGACAAGAGTATGGGAAAGGTTCATTTATAAGAGCAACTACTGTTTACTTTATAGGTTACGTTATAGTCCATTTACTTATGGGTAGACGTAACTTCGTTTCAATAAGAAGTGCCCAGAATACCTCTATATCATCAATTGCTCGGAAGCCATAAATCAGTCATTTACTCCTTCATACTCAGCTTTTCTGGCTCCCACGTTCGACGGAAGTGTTCCTCTCTTCTTCCGCATCTTTTGCTCTGTAAGATGCAGACGTGCTGTTGCATACGAGGATTGAGGTGCGATGGATAAAAAACGATGGGAAGCAGTTCATCGGTGGAATTTCATACGAGACTGTCTTCAACGTGGCCACAATATCGCTTCAAAGCAACTAAGTTTCACCTCCTGCATTTCTTACATTACCCACTAAGGCCTTACTTGAAATTGTTAAGCTGACTTATGTATGTATGTTAGCCCAACGTAATTGTATCAACATAATTAATCGAAAAGTTAAAAAAAAGCTTTCAATTTTCGTGTCTGACATCTTTAAAAATTTGTTATCAATAAGCAAGTGTTTGAACAAACAATTTGAAGGGCAAATATTCAGTCGCTACAGATGGATCTTATTCTCCCCCCCCGCCCAAAAAAAAAAATATTGCTAGCCTGTTAGCCACTCCTCCAATTTTAACAACTGTATTTTAACATACACCTCCTATAGCAATTAAATTGCTCAAAGCCAAAAATTCGGGTGAGACTTCACTAGTTTGCCAACCTTTCCCAAAACTCTACTTTATACTTGCCCGTAGCATGGGAACTGTCAAAAGCAGACTTAAATCGTTACTAAATGCACCCAAGGAATCATGGGAACTGGGTGTATAAAAATAGAGCAGTGATTTCACTCTTTTGTTTATACTCTCGGTTCCCATGATCCCTCAGATGCATTTAGCAATGATTATCTGAGGTCTGCACAACGTACATTCTATAGATTTCATTTTGTGTATGATCAGTTTGTCTCGAATAACTAATACTAGAAATTAAAAAACATCTTCTAAATTAGGTGATATAGGTCAATTCAAGTTGAAGGCAGTAGCGTGTTGGGCGGGGCGCACCTCAGTGGCCAGTCGGGGAACTATACCATCAGTCTGGGGGAAATCCTTCATAGGGAGATTTAAGAAACACGGGAAGAGAGAGAGAGAGAGA
>WURT03275827.1:0-25465 GCA_009936505.3 Holothuria glaberrima
AGCTCTGGGAATGGACAAACAGAATACAAGCAATAGAAATTCTTTTTCTTCATATTATATAAAGACGGTATTGCAGAGATTCAGAATATTAGAGAAATTCAATGGGTGTCCAAGACGACGTTGGTAAAAGAAACAAGAAGCGTTGGTACAAGAAGCATGGCAAATTTTCCATCCTGGATATTAATGTACGGCTTCTGTGACTTCCAGGAAACGCCCCTGCGAGGGACCAGGAGGATAAAACCCAGTAACGCCATACTAGGGAATTTACAAAATGGGTGTGAATTAATTATTCCCTACTGAATTGAATGGACACTATAGAACAGGTCAAAAAGGATAATTTGGCCATTTTGCTTATGTTAGTTTAAACTGGACTTGGACCGGTGAATTTAAAGATGTAGAAGCTTGCAGTATATAGCGAGGATGGATTCACATGTATTTGGTTAACACAGTACCACTCAAGCTGTCCAAAAGGAACTAATAGCAATAGAACTGCCACGGTGCCCATGGGTACGCCGAAAATAGCCGAAAATAGCCGAAAATAGCCGAAATAGCCGAAATGGTTTACTTCAGCTTTAAATTACAAAAGTTATCAGTTTAATTTAAAACCCTTCCCTTTTCCCCTTCTTCCCCTACCCTTCCCTTTGAACTTTTAAGCAGGTAGTCTGAGTTTAAACAGGTAGTTTGAGTTGCCATTTCGTCAGATGCATTTTTTACCCTTAAAGGTGGTTGGGGAGGAGGGGTTAGAGGGCTGCAATGTGCTTGGGAAGATAATTTCACTCAAGTTCATTCATTCATTCATTTCGACTACACAAAATACAAATACACTTTACAGGAGCAGTAACAGTATAGACAATATACTAGAACAAACAAAAAGTTTAACGAGTTGTCATGTAATAATGAGAATTATTTATCACAGTATTATTTATCAATTTTTCAACCGATCTCTTCGTGTCATTTTCCAATTTTTACAACCGATCTGTTCGTGCCGTTTTTCAATGTTTGATTTCTGTACTTCTATTTGATTGTTGTCCACTTGCATTTTTTGCCACCTGATAAAGAGTTTATACTTGAAACGTCGTGGAATTTTCCGCAAACTTTTAAAAAACTTTTCGTACGTTCGAAAAAAACTTTTGGAACGTTCGAAAATCTTTTCGTACGTTCGAAAATATGAGCGACTGTAGGCCTACATTACCGTAGCAGTATATGTATGTGACACATATGTGCAGAGTATGTACAGCGCAATATAATAGCGCTCATCAATATTCCAAATCATTTCGAACGTACGAAAAGTCTTCTCGAACGTAAGAAAAGATTTTCGTACGTACGAAAAGATTTTCGAACGTTCCAAAAGTTTTTTTTGAACGTACGAAAAGTTTTTCGAACGTACGAAAAGATTTCCGAAGGTACGAAAAGTTGAAAAAAAATCTTACGTGACAACAATACACTTCCGTACTTATTAACCTTTATCGATATATATATATATATATATATACATATAACGCAAGAGTTAAAAAGACACAAAAATGGATACATTCATTTCCAACTATATTATACAAATCAGTGAAATACAAAATATTTCGGGCTGTCTCAGCTCTTCCTCAGTTGTATGTAAGAACTAGTGCTTAAGAAAAGTAACCTTACACACATATATATATGTATATATATATATATATATATATATATTTATACGTACGCAAGTCCATCGTTTAGAGATCGGCTGCTAGATCGCTCATGAAAGCCAAATCCCTATTAAAACCCGTCCTGTGGGTGTTTAGAGAGAGAATCGTGTTTAATTCCCGATTGCTTCTTTCTTGAGCCCTTTTAAAATTACCCTATAACAAAACACACTCTAAATTGGACAAGCTATGATGGGGCAGATTAAAGTATTCTGCAACGGGGAATACAGAGCTATTATTTTTTATGCTTTGCTTATGGTTGTTGAAACGGAATCTAAATTTAGTGCTTGTTTCTCCTATATATGTAGCACGAGGGCACTTCGTGCAGAGAAGTAGATAGATAACATTACACGAGTCACAATCAAAATTTCCTGGCTTTAGAGTTTTACCTGAGGGAGGGTGGAATTTATTAGGGGAAAAGTCTAGGTGCTTACAGACAGGCAGCGAGGTTTGTTACAACTTCTGTTGCCCGTATTTAGGTTCTCTGCGGTAGTTAAGGTAGCGCGGACCAGCATATTTCTTAAATTACGTGGTTGTTTGTAGGCAATAATCGGTGGGTAATTGAAAATTTCATGGAGGGGTGGATCAGATTTTAGGATCTCCCAAGATTTTTTAATGTCTTCATGTTTTATCAGCTCTGGTCTACCATTTAGCGCTCTAGCAACGGTTTTTGCAGGACTTGTCATATTTTATTGTATATATATATGTGTGTGTGTGTGTGTGTGTGTGTGTGTATACTGGCTTTCAAATGACATCGCGAGTTTTCACGAAGAAAGCTTCTGAAAGTTGTGATCTACATACAGAAGAAAATGACCTTTATTGCAAGCTGGCATTCAGTTTCGAATCCGAAGTTAATATTACTAGTAAGGTCTAACAAATTGAAGAAGGCAAAACTTTTTTAAGCATTGAAAATGATCACAGTTATACCACAGGTATTATTTTATCCACCTGTAAAGTCAGTCACCAGCAGTTGCAGTTCATTTTCTTTTTACAAAATGTAATGTTGATAGTCTTGTAAAGAAATGCAGCAATTATTTGTAATATGCTTTCAAACAGACAAACAGTTTAAGTTCATGTCTGAGTGTCAGAAGCCGCTTGGCTTATCAATGACCCTATACCAGAATGATGGGCATCTGCGAGATTTGCCTTCTCCTTTTAACTAGTGTTCAGAGGTTAACAAGGCAGGTGGGTACTGATCGCTCCCAATCTTGCTCCGGGGACCGCGTTATAACGTCCCCATCTGGCCAAGGTGAGTGTATCCCCAGTCTTTAGCCGCTTTCCAAAGGTAGGAGGATGGAGGTTCCTTGCTCTGCCCCAATGATTGACAACTGAACCAAACAGAGTGGACGACTTCCTGAATGGGACAGTTTTATTTGTCGGGCAACCAAATACCCATCGGGTTCTTATCCCGGGATCTCTAGCATGAAAGGCAGTTTACTCAGATCACCAGGCCAACTCCACCCTTAGCCTGAAAGAGAATTAAAGACAATAAATTTATTTAATTAAAGAACATGAAAGTCTTATTTTGAAGACAACAAAGGTATTTAAATAACCTTACAGACGATTGTGTGTTACTGCTGTTAAATTACCCCAACCTGTATATGTACACAGACATGTACTCATACTCGTACTCGAGTACAGTTTTCTGTACTCGTGTTCGTATTCGTGCTAATGGCTTCGTACTCGTACTCGTTATCGTTCTCAGAGGGTTTGAACATCAGGTATTCGTAGTCGTACTTGACTCATGATTTAGTACTCGTACTCATACACGTACTCGAGGCATTGTACACTCCTACTCTAACTCGTATTCCGACATATGTACTCGCACTACAAGCCATGTTGGCAGTCAGCCAAATCCCCGGTAAAGGCGATTAGTGTGCCAGAGTGCATCGACCCCAAAGTTTTCTTCTTAATACTTGAAAACACACACAGTCGATAGGCAAAGACGGAACTTTCAAGACAATGCATACAGAAAGCATAACGACGTATTTTAAATGACCCTTTGATAGAGAATCAAAACGACCACCAGAAAAACAAATATAAAAACACAAATGCTACACTTGTGCTCTTGTCCGGAAAGTGTTTACTTAACAACGTACTTAAAATGTTTTGCATGCCACAGAACTGTACTGAAATGCTTCATTTGAGTCAATAAAACAGTGTTGAAAATGATATCCTCCTTATTTTACACTGCTGTGAAAAAGCAAAGATATAGTCTTCGCTGCTAGAGGGGCATTTTAAATACCTGCAACCTGCAAAAGCAAACATACCGGGTCTCTTGAAGACTATTTCCTCCAAAACGCCTTTGTGCACAACAGCAAGAAAACAAAAAAAAAAAAAAAAGAAACATTTGCCATCCTTTTTATGGTACTGTTTGTTTGATGTTTGAAGCATAAGTCACTGTTGTGTATTCCCAATCTGTTCAATAATATAACTTTTCACATATACCTTGCGGCACCATAGGTTAAAGGAAGGACCTAAAAATTTACTGGTAACTCATAAATGCTCGCCTCACAGTTTTCGCAGGGATGTTAAGGGGTTTCAAATTGTTTTCATTAAATGAGGTTGTTCCTGTCCGACAGGGAGTGTTTCGATCCGGGCGTCATCCGCGTTGGGCATACCAATGCTTTAGCTATCGAGCAGTTGTGAATAAGAAGGGCGAGAACTTGTCCATGCTTTGGCTGAAATCGGATTTACACTCTCCTCCTCCTGACTAAGACGTAGAACGACCATCCTAGAAGCTCGGTAAGGACCTTTTTATGCGGCCTGTTTAGATTCAGTCAAGCTATAGCTATCGCACATGGCAAATGTCTGTAAGTGTTCGACATCGTGTTTAAATGCGTAGAATTTCATTTCGCTATTTCTTTATAGATTTCACTGAATTTAAGCTGACGTGTGGGTGAGACAAATATCTTAATGATGCAACCTTGGCGATAAATATGAACGTTATTTGAACTCTGGAGAGGGTTTTGTTTGAAAATGCAAAAGTCCCTTCTTCTAGTTCAATTGTGCACTAAATAGGCTGAAACGTTTCTTATAGATAGTTTGAATAGTGCTAAATCAAAGTTATATATCCCAGGTCTGGTCTTTATCAACTCAACACAATACTTTGTGTAAAAAAATCTACGTTCAAAAGAACACTGTTCACATTTAAATTTACGGGACTGCGAGACCCCCAGTTATTTTTGTTATCTTTTGAGGGCCCAAAACAGTACTTTGTGTATAACGAAACTACGTACAAAAGAATACTGTTCACATATAAATGTGCAGGACGGCTCGTACTTAATGGTGTGGAAGCGCTTAAGCAAAGTGCAGTATATCGACTACGATTATGTGTTTAAACGGATCCTACTAATGAATGAGCGATATTGCGCGTCGGTACAATGAATTCCCAACCTGTGTGAATGATTGCCCGTGATGTGTTGTTGATTGCTCAACTAGTGAATGAATGTCCGACCTGTGAATGATTGTCTGGCCTGTGAATAACTGCCCGATTGGGAAAGGTTTTATTTTCAGACCTAACATTACGCCGCATTGATATGATGACGTAATTCGGTAGGTCTGGAGGAAAGTCCAGCCCCCTGCAAAGACTCTGGAGGCCCAAAACTTTAGAACAGGCTTTTCTCAGTGTAGTCCACCCGGTAGTGAGTCAGTATACGCCTACACTAGGGCACAACGAGACAGTTTATTTGACATGCAAAAGTACTGTACAATAACATTCACGTGTTGTGAACTTTTTCTTCAGGGGTTCTTTCTTTAAGTTTGGGCATCCATTCACACGAGTGAGCTGTACCATATCACGGGCAATCATTCACAAAGGTCGGGCATTCATTGTATCGACGGGGAGGCGATCTCATGCAGCCGTTTAATAATAGCTGATTTGGTTGGATGGTATAACCGAGTAAAAAAAGCGTTGGAATTGTGCAAGTTTTTGCGAATAAGTCACCGTGGCCTTGTGTGGAACAGTGGTATAAGCTATACATTTTTGTGTGGAGGCAGAGACACACATATTTAACTTAGCCCATTGTCTTGCTAATAATCCAGTTGCAAAAGAGGGGTCGAGTTTGATTTACAGAATGGTTTGGGGAGTTTGGCTTCAAATTTAAAGGGAATAAACAGTCGCTTCAAGTTTATTAGTAAGTACAATTACCTTAATCTTGTAAAATGATCTAAATGTTCCCTTATCTCCTCTAGGCCGTGGGCCAGAAGCACCTCACGGGCACCTCCACAACTCTCCGACCCAATACTTTTTGGAAACCTTAGGATCCCCTGAAGACGAAATCAAGTGGTAACAGTAAAAATGCTGGGTCTCAATCATTCAAGATGGCTGCCAAAAACAAAATAGAGGCAAAAATTATGAATATTTGGTATTAAATAATAATAAAGAAAATATTCATAAAAAATATTTTTGAGGCATGGGCTCTTCAAGTTTTGTCATATTTTATGACAAAACATCGAAAATTAATTTTGGGGACTTCATTGGCGAGATTAGGGTTAACCAAGACGGCGGAAAAACAAATAGGCCGCCAAAGGGAATGAAATATTTCCAATAATTGTGTAGAAATATTGCAAATTTCCCACAACCCCCAATCATAATGATGTTTATTGATGTTTTATAATTAAGACTGAACTGTGCAAACCTTGGCATAAGAGTAATTGACAGGCAATATAATGGATAAGCACCGAAGATGTAAAAACAATACAGTAAATATTCCCGCAAAAAATAAGAAATTAATTAAAAAATGCAGAAAAATCTCAGAAAATAATCATTGAAAATATATTTCGATTAAAACTCTAAATATCTTTATAGCAGATTATACATAAATTCAAAGCATGATGTTTGGTATTTTATGCAGGACCTCCATCTAATCAAGAGGGCGAAACAACAAAATAACCGCCAATATAAAGATCACAATGTATAAAAATGATATGAGAAATAATTATTAAAAATACCTTTGACACAGTAGCCCTTATGTCGGGCCATATTTCACGTCAAATAATCCAAAATGATGTTTTAAAGTACTTCTTTTGGATTCAGGACAACCGTGACCAATATGGCGGAAAAAGCTAATGGCCGCCAATGCAATAATAACGTCCATATATTTTAATAATAGGAAAAATAATCATTAGAATACTTTTGACACAGGTAGACCTAATCTGTGCCCATATTATATTGTAGATAATCTATAAGTATTCCTGGACATTTTTGTGCAACACCCGGTCAACCAACATGGCGGAAACAACAAAATGGCCACCGATATAACAATCATAATGTATAAAAACAATATAAAAATAACAATTAAAAATACTTTTGACTCAGTTGCTCTTAATTTCTGGCCATATCTTATGACAAATAATGCAAAATGATTTTTTGAAATACTTCTTTTGGATTCAGGTCAACCAATATGGCGGAAAAAGCAAAATGGCCGCCAATGCAATAATTATGCCCATATATTATAATAATAGTAAAAATAATCATTAAAAATACTTTTGACACATGTAGACCTAATCTGTGCCAAGATTCTATTTTAAATATTCTAAAAGTGTTTTTCTTGACATTTTTGCAACATCCGGGTCAATCAAGATGGACGGAAATAGCAAACTGGGTTCTAATATTAAAATTTCAATTAATTATAAATAAAGGGAAAATAATCCTTAAAAACTATGTTTGTGACAGTTCTCTTCATATTTGATCAAAGTTTGAGCCAAACGTATTCAACATATTTTTAAAAACATTCTTGTCGGAATTCAGGTCAATCAAGAGGGCGGAAGAAGCAAAACGACCACCAGGGGTATAATAACAATATTTTATATAAATAAGGAGAATTATCTGTTAAAAGTACTTTTAACACATTTAAACTTAAAATCTTGTCAAAATCTGTTGTAAATATTCAGGAAGTGTTTTTCTAGACATGTTTCACAGTTTCTTGGTCAACCAAGGTGGCGAAAATAACAAAATGGCCGTCCATTTAATTAATATATAATTACAGTACATTGGAACAATGAGAAAAATATTTAAGCAAAGTATGTTTGTCATACTAACTCTTAATATATTGGCTTACACTATGCTAAATAATTAAAAAAAATAGAACATTTTTGCGGAATTCAGGTCAACCAAGATGGCGGAAATAGTAAAATGGCCGCCGATTGGTATAGATGCAATATAACATAATAAAAAGGAAAATAATCCTTGCAAATATTCTCATCACATTTAAATCTTAAATGTGTCCATATTCTGTAATCAATATTCAGAAACTATTTGTGTGGACATTTTTGTGGGATTCAGGTCAACCAAGATGGCAGAAAAAGCAAACTGGCCGCCCATATAATTATCATATTCTACATGTGATAATTATATTGGCTGCCGTTGTGCTATTTCTGCCATCTTGGTTGACCTGGATAATGTTGTTTCCGCCATCTTGGTTGACCTGGATAATGTTGTTTCCGCCATCTTGGTTACTTTTGGGTCCTGTATAAAAAATCACAAATCATGCTTTGAACTTTATGTACAATTTGCTATAAAGATATTTAGAGTTTTAAATCGAAATATATTCTAATGATAAATTTCTGAGGTTTTTCTGTTTTTTTTAAATTATTTTCTTATGTTTTGCGGGAATTTTTTCTGTATTGTCTTTACTTCTTCGGTGATTTTCCGTTATATTGGCTGTCAATTACTCTTGTGCCATGGATTGCACAGTTCAGTTTCAATTATAAAGCATCAATTTATATCATTATACTTGGTGGTTGTGGGAAATTTGCAATGTTGTTACACAAGTTTTGGAAATATTTCATTCACTTTGGCGGCCATTTTGTTTTTCCGCCATCTTGGTTAACCTGAATCTCGCCAAAACAGTTCTAAAATTAATTTTGGAAATTTTATAATAAAACATGACAAAATTTGAAGAGTTTATGCCTCAAAAATATTTTTTTAAGAATATTTTTTATTATTACTTAATACAAAAAAATCATAATTTTTGGCAGCCATTTGTTTTTTGCAGCCGTTTGAATGAGACCCAATATTTTTACTGTTACATCTTGATTTCGTGTTCAGGGAACCCAAAGGTTTTCAAAATGTATTGGGTTGGAGAGTTGTGGAGGTGCCCGTGAGGTGCCGCTGGCCCACCGCCAAATATTTGATATGAAAGTTAAACTAAAGACTTATTCTTCTCGAATTTAGCAAATAAGTATAAAAAATATTTCCACATGACGGAAAGGAGCTAGGCCTACTTGGGAATTGGAGTGGAAAAGATCGGCCTTACCGTTGTTGACTTATATAAATCGAATTTATGTTAGTGTTTTGGACCGAAAATGACATTTTGACCAAAATAAGGCCTTTTTGGCAATTTTACTTGAAATATCACCAAAATCCCTCCCCTGACATAAATTTTATCTCACATGGTGTTTATTTAGGTTCAAAGGTATTCAAAAAAAATTGAGCAGGCTGGGGGTTTTCTAAGTGCTGAAATGGATTTTTTTCAAAAACACCTCATTTTTGCAATTTTTTGACTTTTTTGACGATTTTTTGAATGTAAACAATCACTTTGGTGATTGTTTGGCACAAAATAACACATAGCAACTGCCCCCTAGGTACGTTTCGATAGATTTTTCTGTTGGCGTTCTTGTGGTGGTAAAATAAAAACTATTTGATGTTTCATGACAGAGCTAGAATTTTTAAAAATTTCCTCTTTTTCTGAGTGTCACTGACACCTGGCACCGTATTGCGTGAGGACCATACGTACATAATATCTTTATGATTCAGCTGTGTCGCATACATCATGCATCAGAGGGAAGGTTGATGCCCCCTAGCGAGTTACTCGCATCAGGAAGTTGCAACAGATCCCTGTTCGCATAAGGGCCCTTCTGTGGTGGTGAATCCGAGGATCTCCCAGGGAAGATGTTGGGAAAAGGAAACAAGAACATATGTATGCAATTTCCTTACCGCAGAGAGCTTTGAAAACATGATTAGAAATTGGACTTTTTATCATTTCCAGATTTCGTGTCGGGCTTCCCGAAGAGTATACCTATGTAGTCACCCGATGCTCACCTTGCAAAACAACTATAGGGCCGTGCATTTTAATTTCGACTGTGATTCCAGTCAGCACACATCCCCCAAACTGTACAGTATTTAAAGCCGATGACATTTTTAACCCATTTTTCTTCTAGTCCGAGTATTGGCTCATAGTGTGCACGCCATCCGGGTCTGCCGCCGATAGTTCTTTCATAGTGACGAGCTGAAAAAAGCTTCGTTCTCTGCGCCTGTGAGGAGGTCATGTATCCGTTTGCTCTTCGTGGTAGTTGTTACTTTGCTTACTCTGATGCACAATTTTAGAATACTCAAACGACTTGTTATGAAACAAGTAAACATCTTGTTTCAAACGAGATCTACTTCACACGGACTCCGAAAAGAATACACTCAAAATACAAAAGTGCTATAATCAGCACTTGGAAGTGATGAATCTTAGCACTTACCAAGTGCTCCGAGAGGGACAGCATATTAAGTGCTAAAGTTAGCACGCACTAAGTGCTATTTCAAAAAATTAGCACCCACAGGTGCATTACTGAGACTTGACAAGGTGCTCTGTTCAGCACCAGTACGTGCTACATTTTCTCCTTTGCAAGAGGACTTGCTAAAACATGTGTACTTTGCGAAAATTATCCTAGGTGCAGAATTTAACTAGCTACCTATTTTGGGACAAATGTAATTAAGTTGAGCCAACATAATTAAGCTGTATCTTGCAATCACATATTGCTTCAAATCTTTGTGAGGACCCAATCGATATTATAATTTAATACTAATTCCCTTAACCTTATAGGACGGAGTAGCACCACCTGATATAATATTTGGTAACTCTGTTTTGAATGTTTATACTTTGACAGTACCAATATTGAAACTATGTAGAGAAAAGTGGGGATTACAAATCATTTCTCCTTTTCTGAAACTTTTTTTTTCTCAAATGAATGAAACAACATGATGAAATAACCTCATACACAAGTGGTATAAAAACAAGTTTTGAATACATAAATCACATGGGTATATGTTACTGAAATCTATACAATGAGGAAACACTTTTATGCTCGAAAAACTGACTTGTCTTTACTAAGTGTCTGCGGAGAAATAGTTAAAGTTGTTTATTTATGGTTGCATTTAAAGGAAACATAGTTTGTTAGGTTTAATGAATCAACATAGATATTAGCAAAAACTTCATTTAAATTTCTTGTCTTTAAATATTGTGAGCACAAGATTTTCAACATCTCGGCCACATCTGCTACTTCAAATACAACAACAGTTTTTACTAAATATGGAACACATTAATCATACAAACTGTGAGCTCCCCTGTGATATTAAGTATACACATAGTTTTTTTACCCTAGTGACCTTGAAGGACCTTGACCCAGCCTAAAAACAATACGGCTCTTTCACTAATCATGGGGACGCGTACGTCATTTCAATTATGAGCTAAATTGAGATGGCTTGCACAAGGTTTCCAGACTTCTGGTAACTTCCTGACCAAAAAGCACTAATTACTCAGTTTAGTTTGTCATTATATACTTCCTTCATCGAGTACACTGAGGCTTTTCAAAAAAGATGTTATAATCTAGGGAAAACCAGCACCATTCTCTTGATATGGAAACACTGGTACATGTTTGGCTTAAGCTAAAATTTCCTGTGATGATGTATCACTTGATTGAATTAAACTGAAGGTAACATTCAGTGACTGCATTACTACATACTTCAGTTCAGAAAGTTTTAATCACTACCGCAGGGAATTAATTTTTTCTTTTGAAACGGTAAACTACACTATGAAAAAATCTATTAATGTCACACGAACTTCACCAAGTTGGCAAGCTGAAGAAAACAGTTTTGGTCTATACCTGCAAGACAAAAGTTAATAAAATTATAAAATTAACTTTTGGATTTGTTTTCTGGAAAACGAACATTCAAAAAATGCAACTGCAAAAAATCTTCTACTTATTACAAGAAAGTGACCAACAGTCTGCTAGCTTTATAGTCAATATTAACAGCCTAACAACTTCTCTTTCCATAAGGCATTCATAAAGAAGTGGCTGCAACTATGATTTCTCCTGGAGATAATTTGAAACTCAGAGGCAACCCTCCAACATTCCCAAGCTTGGTTGGAAGTAGGCGGTGCAATCACAAGTGAAAATTACATGATTGAAACAGTAACCAATTAAGTGCATGAATTATCACAATGATTATATAAAGCTCAGCTCGGGTCATAATTAGGTTGAGTAAGCTCATGTTTTGAACACACCTGATAATATTTAAGCCACAGTGTTGAAAGAAATGGTGCATCTACTAGTTTTTACAGTGTATAAAAACAGATTTTCAAATAAAAATGTTCAAAAACTATATTGGAATGTCTTAAAAATAAACTTGTTTTAAAGAAAAAAAAAACTGTCACTCCGTACTTGGAGCTTAAAGCGACGTTACCAGTTATAAGGATTTGGAGCCCATGATAATAACGCCATTTGACAGTTCAATTCCTTTCTCTGGTTACATTACCTTGAAACTTTAACAACTGAAGGAAGTGACAGTAAGTGTAGATGTGGGACAATAACCACTATTCAAAGATACATGCCATTGCAAGTTACTTGAGATTCATTAGAGCTATCTTAAGTTCTGCTACCCTTTAAAGGGCTTTTTAGTTCAAGTTTGTATACAACATCCGTGTTATTGGTTGTGTTTAAGACTATGGGATCCTTCAATTGTTCCTGAGGGCATGATGGATTGCTGATAACTAGCACTTAGGACAGTTTGATGTTGCTAGTGTGATTTCATCCTGGTCCTGCACTAATTGTACCCTTGGTCAAAGAGCTTTTCTGAACCCAGGGATAAACAATTGGTACCTTGGCTGTGAGAAAGCGTGCCGCTATGCATGACATAAACCTGATGCTAACCAGGGGAACAATGACAATATGTTCTGAAAAAATGAAAATAAATATCCAAATATACATTCTTTCAGTCACATGATCTATTTTCCTTCACATTTCATAAGAACTATTTGATATGAATATCATATTGCATGAGGTCTAGATTATGAGGCAGCTGATCAAGTTAGTTAGTTAGTTAGTTTGTTCGTTCGTTCGTCCGTCAGTCAGTCAGTCAGTCACTTAGTTAGTTAGTTAGTTAGTTAGTTAGTTAGTTAGTTAGTTAGTTAGTTAGTTAGTTAGTTAGTTCGTTCGTTCATTAGTTCGATCGTTCGTTCGTTCGTTAATTAGTTGGTTAGTTAGTTCGTTAGTTAGTAAGTTAGTTCGTTAGTTAGCTAGCTAGCTAGTCAGTCAGTCAGTCAGTCAGTCAGTCAGTCAGTTAGTTAGATGGGGCTTTATGCCTCAATTTATAACCTCTTGGTTTAATCTAAAGTTGTGGAGCACTGGATTTTTTCCCTTACTCCGTTGCTTTATGCGGAGCATCACACACTATGGCAGTAAGTTCCGTTTTTAAAGTCTTTGGTGTGACTCGACCTGGGAATCAAAGAAGTTGCTCGCCCATACAAAATGCCACATCATGCTTAAATGGGATTCCAGTCCTTCCTCTACCTCTGAAAGTTAACACTAATTAACATAAGATTAGATTGCATATCCCGTAATTCCCATTTTGGAGCAAATAAGGGTCATTTTAAGCACATTTCTTAAACTTCATGGACAGGTTTACTTTTACTTCAGCTAGCATATCGGATGAAAATCTAGACCCCTCCCCCTTTTAAGGGACTTTCAGTACAAAAGAGCAACAACATATTGAAACATTTACCAGTTCGGAAAAATCAAAGTAGGCAGAAAACCTTTGAAGAATTATCTTCTTGCTTAGGTTCTCCTTAAGTATCCAGTTGTGTCTGTTGCGGCTGAACTTCCTCATTGCCTCAACAATGTCCTTTCGGTTCTCTGTTGGAAGTTGACGGCACAGATATTCCAGTTTAGTTGCTTCAGCCTCATCAATGCCTTTACCCTCTGCTGCCGTCACAATTATATTTGGTTGTTGGTCATTGTCTAATTTCACCAGTTTGGGTCTTTGACGGGAACCGCTCGTAAGTGATCGTCTGATGTTTTTAGTTTGGTTTGAATGTATCCAGACTGACCTCCCTAGGAGCAGTAATAGTGTCCCTTTGTAAAACCTATCGAAATGAAGTATTTAATAAAGAAATAATGAATTCTCTTGATTCTAATTCACCCTGGCAGCAATTCAATTTATCCACCATGATGTCTTTTGGACTGCGTCTCTACTAGGTCAGTCTATGAACTTTACCTTCAGTAAGATGCATCACATTTGTAAGAGAAATCCATACCTTGAATGGTGGACACACCAGCCAGTGTTCGACCTTCTGTCCAAACCTTTTTGTAGGAAGGAACTTTTTGTAGGAAGGAAGCTCATACAGTTGAGGTAGCCCCAAATATAATAAAACATAACAAATCAAGGGAAAAGGAGGGCTAATGCACCATAGGATGCCTTCAAGATTAGGCCCAGGATACAGATACCTAGGAAAGTGTAATGAGTACAACCATATCCTATCACTTTAACAATTAAGGACAGCTAGTATTCTTTAATTTATTAACATTAAATCAAACTTTTGATTCAGGTTTGGTGAAATTTTGGTGATAAGACAGTAAAGTCATTCTCATTTCCCTGTAAAGGCTGGCAAACCTGACACTGTGAATCAAATTTATTTCATCATTAAAGTTTGTGCTTGACCAAACTGCAAGGCAATAGCTTTGTAATGTGCGCAATGTCACTTGGCATCTGTATCACATTCTGGGCATTTCAGATTGTTAACGCACATTCTACAAAACACACCTCGTTTCTACCCTATTACATTAACTGCCTGTGTGGTGACCAGTTATTTGTCATAAAATACAACACTGCAGAGGAGAGAATAAGAATTAGAATGACTGACATGAACTTACTTTTTGAGAAGTGAGATGAACCAGACATTCAATCTACAAGTTCAGATACACTAAAGAACGAAATTTTGAAACTTTTCTTAAAATCTTCTATATGCCACCAACTAAAGACTGAGTAAATATGACAAATTAGTTTCCTTCACTTACATATCCAGTTTTTCCTTCTGGGTTCCTTAGAATCGAAAATTTGTCCACAATAGCTTTTGCAGCCATTTCATTCTGTTGTACAGTGGGGTAGCTTGAAAAACAAGAAAATATTTGATAAGATAAACTGGTACTAGAGTATTTATTCATCTGGTCCAGCCAATTGATTTGTCATTCTTGCATGGTGCATGACATGGACTGGCTCATACTATCCATAATTTGCTCGTAAGTTTTTAAGAGATCTAATTTAGAAGTGACACCCACAATTAACTGGGGGTGTTAATTTGCTCGACTTCTTTTGATTCAGGGGTTTCCCCCTGACCTTTTTGTCTCTGAGTAGGAAGCAGATATATTATTTAGCATCATTCTTACACTGGCTTTAACAATAGTCTATTTGCTTTTAAGATAAAAAATAGTTTTATTTTAGGTTTTTGATGTTGTGTGCACGAGATTAATTACAAAAAGTACATTAATGCTCAGTAAGACACAAGGGGAGGATCATGTCATAAAACTTTGGCTTTGTAACAGCTGAACTATGTTGTACCACAATCTGAAAAAAGAGTTCCATAAGTGTATACCTGAAGTATGTGTTATCATTGACAACTGAATATAACTTCCCAGTATAAAAGGGACACTGTAGGTGACAGGCCATATAGTGAACATGTAAATCAACTAACAACAATTTATGGTCTGTCAATCCCTGAAAGTGTAACAGGTCTAAATTGCTGGGTGTAAGCGAAACACCATGCACTGTGCATGACCGCGGTCGATTAACTCCTTTAAACATAGTCAAAAGAGGCCTCTTAAATCTCAGTCCAGCCCTAGTCCTGTGTCACAAGCTTTAAAAGCTGTAAGGGCCCCAGTCGGCAAAAATGACATAAAAAAAAACTTCCTCCAATTTTGATGAATCAGAAGTAGATCTGTCAGCATCCACTTCGAGTTGCAACGATGAAGCATGTATTCAGTACGAGGATACCCCAAAAGAGCTCAAAGGACTTTGTCAAAGAACCAGAAGCAAAACAACATAGCCCATAACATTTTGTAACCCAATGTATGGAATATTTACGGAGTAAATCTTCATGGTCATTTTGAAATGTTACAACCTGTGCCACGTATAAGTTATTAAGCCTTGCAATCAACACAATTTGTTAAATCATGTAAATATAAGTGGCCTCAGATCAACTAAATGGAAGTATAATCTAAATGTGATTTGCAAATTGCAACAAATTTGAATGTGCATGAGCAATTCCTAAATTTTACTTACACATCTCCCATGTATTTTTTTTGAACGGTTCTGTTTAACATTAACTTAGACTGACGTTTGATGCTCTTTATTAAAATAAGCCAATAGAAGTGCTGAAGGTTAAGATGGCAAGCAAGGGTATTTCAAACAATGAAAGCAAGATGTATCCTCGACTGTGGGGTTAATGTATTTATTCGGTTGTACTCATGTCGAGATTTTTCCTCGACGACCGGCAATATAATGGCAACGGATGAAATCATCATGAGGGGTCTTTGAGATGAAGCAGACGATAGAGACCATTGTCTTCAGTTTCAAATTCCTTTCAAATCTGAAACATGTTTCAAGAGTAAGGCTATAAGCAGCTTAATGTCGGTAACTACCTTGGCCCAAAGGAAGAATAAATAATTTTGGATCTCCTTCCCTGACAACACTCTGTACCTACTACCTACTACCTAGCAATTACCAATGAATATTTTCATTTCCCTAACAAGTATCTTTGAGGTGTGTCAAAACATAAATGCAGCCCAAGCAATTAAAATAATATCATTTGTACAATAAGATTGAACACAGGTTAGATCATTTTGCTGGTCAATTTCTGCCCTCTTCTTTCAAATTAGGTGACACATTCAATTTCACAGTGAGACAGTTTCTCACTGTATATATATATATATATATATATATATATATATATATATATTTAAGCTTAGGAGACATGATTCTATATACGCATACAGGCTGTTTCGTACACAAGATGCATGTGCACTCATAAGTGCCATATTATACCCTTGCTGATCTGCTGTTACATTTCTTTTTGTCTGTGTTGCTTGGGTCCTGTCGGCTTTCCATTTGATTAACTTCTTTTTATTGTACCCCTGTATGATGGTTTTGATATTAGGCATACAACTATATGATATTTTTATTGTGCTTCTGTTGCATATTTTATAAAGCGGATGTTCTTTGGGGAAGCATTTGTCGAGTAGTTACTCGTTTTTTTCCTCCAACTTGTATTTCAAAGATACTTTGTTGCTTGGGCCGCTGTACTGGCATTCTGTGATTGATCTAAAAGTACAATAACAATTTAGTGATAGATTTCTACTTATAGCGAGATGGGGTAAAAAAAAAAAAAAACAACTTCACTAAATTCAAGGATAAAAAGTAACAGGTGTATGATATCTTTCATATTTTGTTCTTGTCAGCTGCCCAGTGGGAACATCTTTTTAACAGAATAAAAAAAAAACTTGAATTTTGTAAAGGATTAATTAAGGCAAAAGTTGGATTTTTTATGCCCCAAAAAATATTTTTTGTAGTGGTGGCAAAAAAAAATTCTTCGGGTAAAAAAAATGTCATTTTAATGGCATATAAAAAAAAATTACAAATTTGTTTTTGAAATTTCAGTTATTTACTACTTTGTTCGTGCCTTTTACAATACAGCAAAAGTATTTATGAAGTATTGTTGTACCTTCAGAAGTCAGTACTAAGGATGAAAATATGATCACAGTAGTAGTGGATTGTGGAATAAATGGGTATTTCAGTGTAAGCCTACAGTGTGTTAGGCTACCTTAAGGTATTTAACTATGTTGGCTCATACAGTATGTGGTTATAACATTAGGCCCTGTTTTTTACCCCTTTTCCATACACAGTTTTGGTGTAAAAAAAAACTAAGTTGGTTCAGAGAGAAATGGAAATGGTGGGGATAATTGGACCACTGAATTAGACAGGCCTTTAAGAATGGAAACAAGACAAAAATAAACTTTCAATCATGTACATACAATATTTTACATCGTAAAAAGCTTCGTACAAGGTGTGCAAACTTCAATATAGGTGCGGTAAATATTAGTCCTGGTTTTTATTTTGGACGCTCTGGTGTTCGGTTGAAGAGTCAGTCACAGGTCTATAAATTATGTTAAAATTAAATAGACAAATGGGGCTAAAGTATGCAGTATACAAGAGTTAAGGACTATACTGATTGGGGTTTGCGGGGTTATTTTTATCAAACTACCCCTTGGTTTTTACCCCATATTACTATATTTGCACAATTTAAACTTCATATCTCACTGAGACAAATTTTGAATGATTACAATGGTTGTAGTGCAGAGGGTGGGGATCTCTCAAGGTCATTACGTCCACAGGACAGTACTTCTCACTACATGAAACTTCATCAACATGCAAATTTTCATCAAAGCGTAGAGTTTCAAACTTCATTCCATGCAGGAAATTACTGTTTTCATAAACCAAAATGGCAGTTATCTCACAAAATATTGGGGCTTCCTTCTCATTTTCATAATCAACAACAACTTCCATTCCTGAGAGGTATTCAGCAGTTCAGTTTGAAGCAGGGAAATGCAACTTGCTACAAGAACTTAACTATTTGCTGTGCGACCTGGGACTTTTCTCACAATCATTTCATAACCAACAATATCCATAACACTCATAGGAGCGACCTCGCCAACACAGACTTCATCTTTAATATTTCTGTAGTTAAAAGCCCAGTTACAGCAGTGATTGAGCTGATGTCGAGATGATACGGTCTTACAAATATTCCTGATACAACACACAACACTACATAAGCGTTTAGTAAACCGATGCTTTGTATTTGGGTGGGGCATTGCCCCGAAATACCCTCCCCTCCCCCGTTGCAACGGGCCCGTCAACAAGTAAGAACCAAAATTCATTGCGATGTAACTAACTAAGCAGTTACGAGATGTTTATTCCAAAGAACACACCATGAAATTGCTTGGAGTAATTTGATGAGTAATTTGATAAATACATCGGTCATCCAAGATCTCGACTTGAAGTAGAACGTTGTAGAATACTGGTACGGTATACGCGTACAGACGACGTTATGTCGGAGGGACGTATGCGCTGTAACTGTAGTTCTCACGTACATGTACGTACATGCCATAGTGCATCTGCGCCACTGATATCACTGCTCGTTCGATCCGAATCTGCTCATGATAGGTTATGCATAGATGATGTACTAATCACGTCACACCATCCCAATCAACTTAGAGATAATAATTAAAGCTCACACAAACTAGCACTATACATGGGCGGATCCAGAATTTTTCAAAAGGGGGGGGGGGCAAGTAAATATATGACTGGAAAATTGTCCATAATTAAGTGAATTCTAATTTTTGGTTAGGTGAAAGAGGAGACTTTGCTGTCTAAGAAAAGAATACATAGTCAACAAAACTCCTGAAGCGTCTCATCTTTTGCTACTGCACTGCCTTCTATTTGGGATATTTTTTACTCCCAAATACGTGCGCGGAGTCCACAGAAACATTCTTTGACTATTACGCAAATTTTCCTTTTTGCTTCATTTTGTTAAAGGGTATCTAAGGCTGGCAGATGCCTGTATAGGGTCCCCCGGAAGCTTTAAAAAATTAAATGAAATGAGGCAACGACATAACGCTTACAGTGGCATTCTAACGGGTTGGCACGCGGCATGTTGTGTGATTGCCGGCCTAGAGGAGGGGTAAAAGAGGAGGGGTGGTCCCCTCCCTTTCGAAAATTTATGAAAAATTGGGTGACCTTACATGCAATCTGGTGCCACATATGCTACATTTTAGGTAAAATTTTCTGTAACGTATTTTAGGTACTAAAAAACAGGCATCAGTGAGAGGGACCCATTGCCAAATAACTCCCGAAATACGCCACTGAATGCATATTACCTGACATCCAAATAATAACACAGAGTATGATGCCGAACACTTTACAACTATCGTATTTTTACTCATTTTGAACAGACGAAAATCCAGAAGAACACCTTACAGCAATGGGGAATGGGCGGGAGGTAGAGGTGCAGGAAGAGGATATTAGACTTCCCTGATAGGTATAGCAAAGGGGTTGACGGATTAACAAGCGCGTTTCAGAATGCTTTTAAGTCGTAAGTGTATCTACGATCACCTTCTATACCGATAATGGCTGCGCGCGAAGCGCTCGGTAAAAATTTCTGAAAAATGTATTGCCGCAAATTCGTACTTTCAAGTTCCAGCCTTCCTCATCATGTTACAAGTTAGATTGAAAGATCACATATTGATGCAAGGCCCCTACAGATGCTTGTAGATGACTCTCTGTTTTTTATTTATATTTTTGTGTTCAAAAAGTACCGGTACCATGTGTTATTACGTCACATGGTACCATGTGTCACGAGATTGAGTGCAAACCGTGACGCATGCGCGCGAAGTGCTCCAAAAATTTTGGTTAAATAAGATTTCCATATCAAAACCTGCATTCTGAATCTGCAATGAGACTCTTTCAATTGTCGAAATAACATATGCGTCACTCAAAAAGCCAGTTTTTTTACCTGGTTATTCGTAAACAGCTTTTGACTTTTGCTGCTGTGATTCTCTGTGAGTTGCTATCCGAAGATATTAATAATGAGAACAACATTGTGGCAAGGTTTGAAGCGCACTGAGATTGCGAAAATTTTGTTAGTCTGCGAAGAATTTGCGAAAATTCTGTTAGTTTGATTTTGAGTTGCTGTCCTAAGATATTGTTAAAGAGAACAACATTGTGGTTAGGTTTTGAAACGGCGCGCGGTAATAATATGATAATTTGCAAAGAATTTGCGAAAATTCTGATAGTTTGAGAAACATTTTTGATAGAAAAAGATTACCATAGATCCATCACTCGGTCGAAACACACCTCACCTTATCCCTACAGAAATGTATAGCTTAAACTTTTTTGGGGACCACTTTAAAAAAAAATTCAGAATTTTTTGATGTAGTTTATTATTATTATTAGCCATTTCAGCAGGCTATTTCTGGTGAATACGGAAGAGCAATTACGACTGTCGCAGGTTCTCTTTGGAAAATATTTTTTTCCTTCTATAAAAGGGGGTGGGGGTCCGGACCCCTTTGCACGTCGTATTTCGGGAAAAAGGGGGGTCCGGACCCCTTGGACCCCTCCCCTGGATCCGCCCATGCTATAAGTGCTATAAGTCCCGCAGCACCTATTAATATTTCTGAGTGTGAAATAAAGACCCTGCAGTGACCACTATTTTTTTTTAAACCGGTAAGTGTATTGTACAACTTCATGATCTTTGCCAAGCCTAGTGCTTTTGATTGATTCCTTTTTGTTTTCTATTGAGCCTGACAATCACAGCTAGTGGAAGCATACCCAAACACACTGTATGTGATGTGTAGAGATTGCACTCATTAGTAGATAGCACCTAACATTTGCCATAGCCAGTGCCCATACAGTGACAAAAAATTCTTCATAGTGATTTAGGTAAAAAATCTTGTTTCATATTCATTTGGCACCGATTACACAAATTTGGGGGTGTAAAAGGATTGAACGTGGAAATGACGGGTCTGAATAAAGGGTCTTGCCTGTAAATCAAACAGAATTCGTCTGCCAGATTTAGAGTCTCGATTGTTTATTCACATATGGATGGTCAGTCATTTAGTGTTCAAATTATAGTTCATACCTTATCTGCTTAGGTTGCTGCTTCTATGGCAGATTAGGCACACCAGAATCATAAAGTAGTACCTCCTTGTAGGCAATGTCAGACATGTCAAACAAAATAAAAGTTGGTGCACTGTCAACATCACTAAGAGATAACTTCACGTCACGTCATTCTTCTCCCCATTATTCACCAGCCTTGAAGGTCCTACTTCAGGTTCCTCTGTTGTACCCATGTTATATGAAATGGAAAGGCATTGTTTTGAAAAATCAGGGGCAATAACAAGTCCTTTCATAGAATAGTCAGATGTTTCAGAAAAGACGAGTGATAAATGCAGTGGAAGTCAGAAACTGTCAAAAGCAACAAGAGCATGAAGCTAAACCTGGGATACAAAGAATTAGCAGCGCTACAAAAACAAGGGAGTATCTCCCCACCCACCCCCATTAGGCTTAATCCGTCTGTTCCTCTGACAATCCCATTCTTATCCAACTTCGTACTGAAAACAGATGAAACAAAACCTTTGGTTGACGAGAATTTACTGTGAGCCCGACATACTCCTGTTTGATTGCGTCACTTTTAATACTTCCTTTGTTTTGTGTCTTACATTGTACGGTTTTGTTAGCCTGAATTGTTAGCGATAATGCTGTAACGCCTATTTAATTCTATGAATGATATAATCTTGCAGTTTAACTCGCCCTTGTGTCTGCTTATATGCTCCATTTCTAATACCAACAAGGGCATTGCTACACTGCTATGAGTCCTCAGTACCGCACGTAGTTAGTCGAAGGAGCAATTCACGGTATTGTTAACCGGAACATCCACGTCATTCTATGATGCCTTACCTAAACACAGAACATGTATAATTTTTTTTTTTTTTTGGTCGATGCAGCGAAGGGGTCCTTGAATATTTAGGTAGACTTTGCGGTTAAATTGGAAGCTATTAATGGTTAATATCAGTTCGAGTAAGCGTATTAATTGGTGAATGGGTGGGTGGAGATTTGTGCGTATGCCTCGGGCTTCAGTGCAGGCTCTTAGTTCTTCATTGTGTGGAATTTTAGTGTAGACTGTAGAGAGAATTGACATTAGCTGTTGCCAAAAACAATTTCTTCAACAAATGGTGAGAGCTTTTGGTTGATTTCGTTGATATGATTTATGAAGTGCACTGTGTCTTGAATATGAGAAGGTGCAGCTTGCACAAGTGGGCGTAAAAAGTAATCAACAAATAAGGGTCGTAAGTTTGACGCCTTTGAAAGAAATTTAGTACTCGGGACTTTTAATCCTAGTCTGTCGGTAAAAAATCCAAATATCTTACAAACGTTTTTTTTTTTCTCAATTTGTAATCATAGGAACAATAGATCCCAGCGGGTCATACACTGACGCAATTCTGCAACGCACCACCGGTTTAGTTAGCTTGTCCCCTTACTCTGGATCACTGCCTGTTTTAAATTTAAATTTGTCCCCCTTCGGCCTGTCATATTAGTCCTAAAAGCTTGACTGATGGTACCCTTCGTTCTGTCAACTGAATTTCCTTTACTCTGTGCTCCTTGGGGACTGGATGACACCTGTTCCAAATTTGGGAACTACTTTCAAGCTCCCATGCCAACAAATTCCCAAAGCAACGTTAGATGAAAGAATAGCTCTTTACTCTTGTTTTGTTTCCATACTGTCATCCATGTTAGTTGACTTTTGTACTGTTGCTGATGCCAAATGCCACTTATTTTTGTTTTCTCTGTAATGTACTGCAATCTGTTTAAGGAATAAATCTCATTTGGCGTACTATTATTGGTGAATAAACCGTCGAGACTCCAAAGTTGGCAAAATAACGGACGAGGCGAAGCCGAATCCGTTATTTTGCCAAGTTTGGAGTCGAGACGGTTTATGAGACAATAATAGTCCGAAAAATGTGGTTTATTCCTATTCTGCCACCGAAATCTGTGAAAAATTTCATTTTTATCAGTGTTTACGTTCTGTTGAAATTTCACCTGTTCTGTGCCCGAATTCCGTCATTTTTTGCCCGTATTTTCGTCCTCAGAAATTGGGGGGCAGCCTGCTCCCTGTCCCCGCCTCGTACGCCTATGCATTACCCTCTAAAAATGATTGCCCAACTTAGTTGGTTAAGGGTTTTACTCAATTAGTTGGGCAAAAAATATGCCCAACCATTCTACCCAACTAATTGAGCAAATGCTTTGCCCAACATAGTAGGCAAAAATTTTGCCCAACGTTAAGGCAAAACATTTAGCCAATCAGGTTTGGTAATTTATTGCCCAATATCGGTTAGGAGGCATCCGGAACCAACCACTGGGTAAAAAATTTACCCAACCCACGGACTGAGTAGAGTTTGCCCTTTTGTGAGATTTTCAAATAAATGCCACTGTCAATAACGGCTTGTACATACTTAAATGTTACCTGCTGTGTGTTCGGTGCGTGGGGAATGCCTCGTAAAGGTTAATTTTTTTGAAGACAGCCAAGACCATTGCGCGTACGGAAAATGACCGTTTCTTTTTGCGCGGGGAAAGCGTTCCCCGAGCAAGCCACACTTTACAGTGTGGTCCTTGCCTAACGTTAGGCCAAGTAGTACAAAGTTAGGCAACAGGCCTGAGCCTGAGGGAGTAGCCTATTGCAGTCAATTGCAATGTGCTGAGATTTTTCGTTTAGAAAGAGCTGTAATTCTTCAATGCATTTCCCCGTTTCTAAAAAGGTTTCAGCGATCTATGCTGTTTGGTAGGCCAGACCATGGAATAGGCTATGTTTACAACCAGGCCTAAGCCTGTAAGATATGGTCTAATGTTAGCTGGGGCTAGGCTTTAGTTGGCCTAATGTTAGGCAACAGAATTGGCCTTGGCTATATATGCATGGGCGTCATGCAAACGTTTCACTACTAAGTCTCAGTTATACACTCTAAACAGCGTGTTTAGGAATTAAACACATTTTGCCCCCACTTTGGAAACATGTTGCAATGCTAACAGACATGTTTAATTCCTAAACACTACGTGTTAAATTCCTAAATATCATGTGCTTAATTCCTGAACATGTTTAGAGTTTAAACGTGTTTCCAAAGTGGGGGCAAAAAAGTGTTTAGAAAAGTGTTTAATTCATAAACACTGTTTTTACGGTGTAGCGGTTTATTTTTACCCTTGCAGGCGTCAATCAGATCCTTGAAACCCCAGTTTGTCAGATATGATATGACAATTTCGTCGCACACGATAACAGGCTTTTTTACAAGCAGTCTAAGAGCAATTATCATCCTCAGAAAGCTTAGCCTTTCTGCCGACTTCGAAAGCAAGTCTGTCATCGTCTCGAGCTAAGATAAAGGCGCGCGGTCGGCTGCAAGTGCAAGTGTACGTATGTACGTACCGTCCGTACAACAGTACAGTATAGTAGCTGTAGCTTTTTTTCATTAACTGTGTACGTACGTACGGTGCGCAAATCAGTTCACTTTAACCAACTTGGTAAATATTGCGAGCGACATGGACTTTACCCACCCTGAAAGTTAAATATTTCCCTTTAACGCTTTTGGGCTTACATTTAAGCCCAAAATACTTACAAGTTTTTAGACATTATAACTCCACAACCCTACCTCCTAGAGACTTTGTTTTAGTATCAAAAGAAAGCCCTTGAAAAGATCTTTGATATCAATATAATTTTTAGGGGGTGTCATTACATTTTTTTTAAATTTGGGTTGAAAATTTGTTATTGTTCAAAAATGTCAAAATTTTGCCAAAGAATTGGCGAAAAAAGCCCTTCATTTCAAAAAATTCTAGGGCCCTGAAAAAAAAGCTATGAAGCTCCAATGTTTTTTAGAATAACTCTAAGACTTCACTAAACGTGTCCTGAAAGTTATAGGTTGTAGGGTGAATTAATCTGGGAATTATGAGCAAAATTGTAACACAAATCATGTCAAAAACATGAAAAATTATGAAAATTTGACCGAGAATGTGCCAATTTTCAAAAATCGCAGCCCGAGACCCACTACACCTATCCCAATTCTGAAAACGGATTCTTCTTCTTCACAAAATTTTGAGCATAAAAATACTTAGCAAAGTGGTATACTGCCATCTATTGGTAGCCATTTGTAAGCTC
>WURT03275938.1:0-25461 GCA_009936505.3 Holothuria glaberrima
TGAGAAACTTCAGAAAAGTCTACTGATATTCTTTGGTTCTGTCTCCATCATTTCGACCGACTCGGCAAACGTTACAATATATATATATATCCATGGCATGACTTTTCAAAGATTAATACCAGAATTCACTATTAATAAAATACAAAACAACTACATTTCCCTTTTACCTTCATTTCTTTATTTTTAGCCATCTCCTGCTTTATATTATCAATCACTCCTGCCAAAAACCCCTTCCTTTGTTGCTGTTGTGAAAAACATCTCACCTGTTTAAGACACAGAAACACTATTAGTACAACATGTGATAATTTGTAGATGTAAATTTATCAACAAATGAAGCAAAATACTTACCATTTCAGTTGAAATAACCTGATGTTTAATGACTGGAAACATGAAAACTTTCTTAAAACTGACACAGACTGGCATAGAGCAAATATCAACATATTTGTAAGTAAGGAACTCCTACACTTTATTCAGATTTTGTGAGCACAAAATGGAGTCACAAAAAAGAGAACTGCTCTCATTTCTTAAGTTGTTTTTGTCTCACACAGGCTTGGCAAGCTATGATTTATTCAACTGGTGAAGTTTAAGTTCACTCTAACAATGAAATAGCATGATGTCACAATTCACAATAGCCAGTTATGTTGTATATAGGTTTGCTTACCTGGGATAACCTGACATCTAATTGACAACTTTGAGAAGCTACTTCTGTTATTTTGGTGGTGGAAGGTACAGCTGTGTAAGGTGATGACTGAGGTAGATGCTGGGCTCTCCATAACACCCCAATATTTGTAAACTACAAGCAAAAGAGAAAGATATTTAAATATATTGTTGAATTATCAATTCCAAATGTCACTTATCACAGGAATCTGATCAATTCAAACATCCTTAATCCTTTGTTGATGTTTATGAGCTCAAGAGCAAAAGACAAAGGGACACAACAGCTAAGATATACAGTAAAACAAATTCTGGATGTGTTGGTTGAGACTTGAGATGTTAATGGGATGCTGTAAGCACGTTTTGGCAAACCAATACAAAACTTCAAATGGCAAGGTTAGCTAAATAAATAGCTACATGGCTAACAATGTAGGCTATGTTTACGTTGTGCCCTTCTATTATGTGTAATAAATCCATCCCATTTACAACATGCACAGTATTCATACACAGCTTTTCTACCAGGGTTTGTAAAATTGGGTTGTCTAGCGCCAGTCACGACACCCTGTCTAACAACTACAAAACCAAAATGAATTAAATTCCATAATGGAATCAATGTGAAATTCTGTGCCCTGCTGGACCAGGGCAACAAGGGTCTACACTACAGGCAGTTTATTATACAAGAAGGTGGTGCATGGATAACACTCCTACAGTAAACTGGGATTGAACTTTTAAAAGCAAAAAAGAAAAAAGAATGTTGAAATAAAAGAACTGTCCTTGTATTTAGTCAGCTAGTCTAGCCAATTTGGTGTGGTAAATTTGCATCAAACTTGGAGTGTTTGTCACAACAATCTTTAAATTTTGCTTCATACTTGTGATAAGAAGGCCAAGTCAGACATAAAATGGTGATAGCAATTTGCAGGCCAAACAGTCATTTAGGCACTAGGGCACTTTTGAGCACTTAATAGGAGCCAACAAAACTATAGCATAAAGGCCACTCATAGCATGCAGATGCATTGATGCCTCATCTGTCACTGTTTAAATCTAGCACAATAACATTTGACTCCACATCTAAGCATACCCACATCCACTACAAAACTGATATGAAATCCTTCCATCAACATCTGAGAATCTTGGCACACACTGTACCTTTAAGAACATCAGTCACAGATTTAAAAAGAAATGGAAAACAATCATGAGTCATTCTTAAATTTAACTTATCTATTTTTAAAAATGTAAAACTTTCCCTCTGCATGCAAGTATCAACACATCCACTAAAAAGACCCAAGGTAAACCTGGGCCCCATTTCATAAAGAGTAAGTTTGATCTGCCCTGCAATTGTTCTATTGAAATCAAACTTATGATCAATCTCAACTCTCTATGAAACAGGGCCCTGGCTTTATTTCTTCTAAGAATCATTCACTTTGCATCCAAGCATCTGTATATCCAATGTGCAGACACGTAACAGTAAGGGGACTAATAAAAAGTTTGAAAGGCTACAGTATAAAGGTTAGCAGTTAGTGTTAAGATGCCTGAACATCTTAATATTTAGATGCCCAGATACATCCCTTGAGAGTAGCCCTGTATTCAGCAGAAATTCCTAAGACAACATATACCCATATTGTACCATAATCTTCTTTTACAGACCTACAGTATCAATATTGAAGTAACTGCTCAAACATGAGCTTATTCCATCAGATAAAGCCACCTGTGGGCTGGGCGTTGTAGAAAATGCCTACGGTGTTTCCCGGCTGTCATAAGAGGCGACTAAAGGGAAGGACTTGCACCATATTTAAAATGCATTTGAAACCGAACTTGAACTTGAACCACATTTAAACTTTATTTTTTCATCTAGTTGACACTATATAACACATTCGTGTTGATGTGTTGTCACATCTGATCTAACTCCATCAGATAAAAACTAATTGCTTCATATTCTTTTGTCAAACTGGCTTCTACTGGTAAATAATTGGGCATTTGTAAAGAGGTGTGTGAACTTTAATCCTGTTTGAACTTAAAACCACCCACTACCTACTAGCAGCACCAACTTGTGCATGGGGTAAAAGAAGGGCTGGGCAGGTGTACTGATTAACTGAAAAACAATCCCAAGAGGATTAAATGTTTAGGAAAAAGCTACTATTGATTAATCACAAAACTCATTTTTTTTTTCTTTTTTGTTTGTTATCCATCTCACATATTGTATGTCTACAATGCTTTTGAAAGTACTGTATGTAAATTTATTGCATTTCACATGTAAGTACATGTACACACATGTACATAGCCCACGCCAATGACAGAGTGACAACAGTCACTACGAAGATTTCTATACACGATTTCTATATACGAGTCTCAAAGGGAACCCCAGGATGGAGTTCATCAGGACCTGAAGATTTAGAAATCTTCAACTTGTTCAACTTCTTCAGGACATCATCCATGAATCTCAATGTCCAAAAGAACAACACCATCAAACCTAGCCTTAATTAACGGTAAAAAACTCAGGTCCTCATCAGTAAAAACACTACTAAAGAACTGATTTAGGAAGGTGGCCTTACCCCTAAGTGACATTTAATTCTTGATATACTGCCAAAACACTTTGGGGTTTGTCCTGACTTCCCAAGCAATATTAGGATCAATATTACAAACTGCTTTCCTGGTATACCATCCATCTTAATTCCTAAAACAAGTATACATGGTAATCATTCTAACATTTTGATGTCAAAAACTTCCTCCAGGCTTTTTGTGTTTCCTTAACCTTCAAGCGGCATCCCACAAGACTGAAGGTCCAAGAGAATAGGGTTCAGGGCAGAAGGTCCGCAAAACCAAAAATCAAATATGGTCCACAAGACCAAAGGTCTGCTAGACTGAAATTGAAATAGGGTTCACGAGACCGAAAATGAAAAAAAGGTCTGCGAGGTCGAAAATGAGAAAAGGTCTACAAGACTGAAAATGAGAGAAGGTCCGCGAGGCCAAAAATGTGAAAAGGTTTGGGAGACTGAAACTGTGGTTGTCTTGAATAGGTGAATTGATTTCATATGATATTTTGCATACATTTATGTAAACGGTAATTCAAATTGCACTAGTTTAGTTAAAAGTTGATTCTTGTGTATGGGCTTTACTCGTATTCATCGACAAGTAGGGAGCATCTCAACCCTCAGGAATGGTCTGTAGGCCCACTTCTTTGGGGCCACATGAGTTCCTAATTCTCTTTATAAACATATACAAAGTAGTTCAGAAGACCCCGCCCCGCCTCAGGTTTAATGACCACAGACTTGAAAGTGGTTCATGCCACCATTCGGCATGACGTTACACATATGTAACGGTGGCAGGTAGAACAATCCAGGGCCCCACATCTGGAAAAAGGCCATGAGTGCAGCTACTGGCAAACCAGATGGAAGTTGCACGGCATAAAACACTAACCTGTAATGTAGGGATGGGTAGTACCATGAAAATTTGGTACTGGTACCGCTGGTTACCCGGTACCGGTATTGTGAACAGTAGCCTACCACCTCGTAACTCATGGTTGGAAGCTTCTGGCCGTATTATGTGTGAACCCCAAACATGTCCAGCACCCAAAGCCTACAAGATGGGCCTCACTTTGACACAAAAAAATGAAAACAAGCTTATATGCTGGAATTACAGCTGGACTCTCATTACCATAGTAGTTGATACGGGAGACCAAAAGTGGATTCCATTTTCAGGAGAGGAATATTTGGGGAAATAGTTTAATCAAAGCACATCGTAACGTAAAACAAATGAAAGATTTAATGGTGCATGGCTTAACCCCAGGCAAGAATAAATAAACCCAAATTTTATTTCCAAAGATTGCACCCACAAACAATTTTATTTAAAAGTAATCTCAAAGGGGAGGGGAGAACCCTCCCTTTATACGCCCTCCTCTTCGACCCCTCTCTCGGAGCATCATTCACAAAAAGTCATGGTCCCCTTATCTGAATTCTGGTTACACAGAGTACAGTATAGGCCATCCCTAACAGTTCTGGTCTTGCGGGCGGGTTTTAAATTTTGGCCTACCAGACCTTTGGTTTCGTGAAACCTATTTCATTTTCGGTCAAACCCAATTTGATTTTCAGTCTCACTAACCCTACAGTATTTGATTTTCCGTCTCACGGACTGCGGTCTCGCAAACGCTATTTGATTTTGGTCTCACAGACCTTCATTCTTGTGGACTTTCAGTCTCGTGGGCTGCATCCAACCTTCCTAACAGCCACTCTCTGCAGTCATCCAGGCTGGTTTTAGCCTAGCACAATGTAGCCTTGTAGGAGCAATATCACTCTAATGCAAGTAGCCTATATAACCTGTAATGCACACTTTACAAACAACATCAAAAAGAAGAATTTGCCTTATCATTTTCCATGTTCGAAGCAAAAGTACAAGGCCTACTTACAGCCAAATTTTAAAGTTTCAGCATAACAAAGACCTTAAATTTGCAATCATTACCAAAATGGTGACGAAAATGTTTTACATGAGGCTTTCAATTAAGTTTGATATAAAAGACAGCATTCTCTTTATTCATATAGATTATTACTCTCAAATTACTCCTAGGCCAAGGGAATGAAAGTCATAGAATACCGCCCATGTCCACATGTGCTGAAAGGTGGCGCTGAAAATTTTCATTATTTGAAAAAAAATCATTATTTAATAAAAATTTATCTGCCAAAACATTTTACCTTGAATTTCATCAGAATTTGCTTAAAATGTTTTCTAAAAATAAAAACTTCACTGCTGTCATCTTATTAGCCTCATAAATACCACACAGTTCAAAACCATTTTTAAGTCGTGTACATCGTTTCAGTAATGCAAATGTACCTTTCGTTTTAAATCGCGTAGGGCCTGGCTACATTAATATGTACAGTAGCCTATCATACATAGACTGTAAGCGCCTAGAGTCTAGCCTATCATATTGTTTTGCCTATTTTTACCAGTGTTGGAGAATAATGAATAATGAAAAAACGCCACGTGTTTGCCTAAGTCATCGGGACAGTATTCTATGACTTTCATTCCCTCAGCCTTAAGTCATAGTGTGTTATTCGCTCTTTTTCTGTTCTCGAGGTTCATCCATAAATATTGTGCTGTGGGTGGCTACCTACAATTCAAACTTCATTTTCTATGGATTACTTATTCTAGGCTAGTCAACTTCAAAGCATTACACAAAAAGGAAGACACAGAAAATATTACTGCAAAATCTCATTCATTTTATTAAAATGTTTTTATGTTTTAATTGCCACAATGTTCGTTAGGTTATTGACTTCTGATACCCACAGTATTAGTAAATAGTAGGGTACCACTATTACACTTTACAGTGTTACAACGTTGTTACAATAGTCAAGTAAAAGTCGTTAGTTAAACTTAAAGCATAGTAAAGTAAGTACAGAAGCATAGCCTAACGTTAGGCCTAAACTATTTAAAAAAGAGCGCAAAGTGTATGTTAGATAAGCAAACTTTCAGGAAACGAGAACATCGAAAATATAGCCGAAAAATATATATAAAGTGAACAGAAGTTACGTTTTTCCATATGTGAATTAATTCTTAAAGTTTTAAAAACAAAACAGAAAATCACCTGTCTCACGACTTTCGCACTGTGGGCAGCCATTTTGCTATTCTGTAAGAAGCACCGGGTGTTGCGAATATTTTTAGTCATAGTCACCATGCTTGAAGAGGGCGTTTTTGCTTTTGGCCTTGTTTTAAAACTACTCGACCAAAAGGAAGCATAGGGTTATTCGGACTAAATGTATCATTACATGCAAACATCATGCACATGGCCGGTAGATTAACTTGCTGGTCTTATGCCGACCACTGATCTCTATGTACGACTGAATAGCGCTGGTGGTTAAGACTTTTCAGTAGAGGCTATGATATAGCGCTTACCGAGGTTAAATCTCGAACCCAGAAGGTTAAATCTCAGTAAGTCCAAATCTGAGATGAATGTCCCTGGGAGGTTAAGTTTTATTTTCCCCTATCTACCAGACGCATCAATCTACACCCCCAGACTCACCAGGAATCCGTAGCGTGTACCCAAGTTTTTTTCAAACCCACACCAGGGTTATATCCCCGCCCACAGAGTCTGGGGATTGTAGCTTGATGAGTCTGGTAGATAGGGGAAAAAAAACAACCTCCCAGGGACTGACATTCGGACTTAGAATTTTTTCAGGGATTTAGCCCATATTAGCGCTCTATACCCTTCTCAGACTTTTGAAGACAACGGTCCACCATCTTGTCACTCCTAGTAGCTTGAATAAAGGTTTTTCGTCGACACCAGGGCCGTCGCGACGGGGGCAGGGGGGGGGGTGTCTCACCCAAAAGTTCGTCAGAGCGACGATAGTTGGAAAATCTGGTATAACAGTTGGAATTTCTGATATTTCTCAGCCTAGCACGTGCACTTTTCTCCGACTGTCAGCTTTGTATGCATTTTCCAACTAGATCAAATAAGAATAATGTAGATGATGATTGTTATACTTAACGACGAAAGAAGCATTCTGAAATGCGCTTGTTAGTCCTCCGCCCCGTTTGCTATAGGCCGCCTACCTGTGAAGTCTACCTTCCTGCACCTCAGTATTCTCTACCTCCCGCCCATTCCCCATTGCTGGAAGCTATTCTTCTGGATTTTCGTTCAAAATTAGTAAAAATACGATAGTTGTAAAGTACTTGGCGTCATACACTATTATCATTTGGATGCCAGGTAATGATTGCCCCAATCAGTGGCGTTGCCAAGGGGGGCAGGGGGCACGTGTCCCCTGGAAAACCTTGTGCCCCCTGTGTGCCCCCAACTGAGATTTGAGATTTTCAAAAAAATATAGATTTCAAGTTTTGTACTCATAGTAGTCTACTACTAGGTTTCTTTAGTTCCGTATTACTCCAATCACTCGGTATGTAGATTATGAGAATTTCACCGTCTGTTAATCGAAAATTCCACAACTGAACGAATATTTGATCGTTGATTCGGAAAAACACATGCACGTTTTTCACCTTCACGAGAATTTCTCAGTCTATGCGTATTTTTTTTTTTTTTTTTTTTAGTTCCTGAAAATTGGTAATTTTTTTAACACAAATTTTACTTCAAAAGGTAGCGTTTGTACATGTGGCACCAGATTGCATGAAAGGACACCTAATTTTACAAAAATTTTCCAAGGGGAGAGGGACGCACGCCGCCCCTTAGACCCATCTCCCGGTCCGGCGATCACATATTGACATACTGCATCCGCCAATACCAAGCTGTGCCCCTATCGACCTTTTGTGCCCCCCTTGTGCCCCCCGAATAAAAAGTCTTGTGACGCCATTGGCCCCATCATTGATCCAGAGCTTCCAGGAGGCCCTATACAGGTATCTGATACAAGGGCGTAGGAAGCGGGGCCAAGTATGCTTCAGCCCCCGACCCCCACTTTCCAAGGACGAAAACCCCTTATTTGTATCTTCTGTAAGAAATGTCAAAAATTTGCAGTAATTAAAAATTTGTCCAACATGATTCACCAAATTGCATCTAAAAATTGTCAAATATCCAAAGATTTTCCAAAAGGAACCCTTATTTGTCTCTTCTGTAAGAAATGTCAAAAATTTGCAGTATTTAACCCTAACATTTGTCCAACGTGATGCACCAAATTGCATCTAAGGACCCTCAAATATCCAAAACTTTTCCAAACGGGAGGGGGACACCCCTCCCCTTAGAGCCCTCACCCAGGACGGTGATCCAAAACAAGGTTCAGCCCCCCTCCCCCAGTCTCGAACAGCTTCCTACGCCTTTGATCTGCCAGCCAGTGAGATGCCCTTCGATAAAGCACAATAAAGGAAAGGAAAATTTTCGTAAAAGTCCAAGAATGTTTCTGTTGACTCCACGCACGTATTGTGGTAGAGCATCCGCCTCTCACGCGGGAGGCCCGGATTCGATTCCCAGGTCGAGTCACACCAAAGACTTTAAAAATGGAATCTTCTGCCGTTGTGCGTGATGCTCCGCATAAGCAATGGAGCAAGGGAAAACAAGCCAGTGAGCCACAACTGGAAAAAAGCAGTGACCGGCTCGACATGAACCAATTGGTTGGAAACTGGGCCGTTAAACCTCATCTAATTAACCAACTAATCCACGCACGTATTTTTGCGTAAAAAATTTCCACAAACAGAAGACAGTAAAGTAGCCAAATGGGGGCTTCAGGAGATTTGCTGACAACGTAGACCCCTTCCTCATGATGGCAGTTTTATGTACTGTAGTGACAAAGGAAGGGTCCCATACTGCTGAATTCACTAAATTATGGACATTTTTCAGCCATATATGATCAGCTGAAAAATTTCCCCAAAATAGCACCATTTTGCATCTAAGCAACCTTAAATTAACAAAACTTTCTTAAAGGGGAGAGGACACACCCTCCCCTTAGACCCTTCCCCCCGGACGGCACCTTTATGTAGTGACAAAAGTAAGGATCCCTACTGCTGTATACCGTTGTACACACCCCTCCAAACATGATGACCCTAGCTACGGCCCTGATCTACACTGTACGCTACTGTGCACAACGTTGCGCTCTTCACTAAACAAAGGAACCCCTTCGAGTTAGTTGATTTTCAAGTGCCTTCGTGTATAGCAATGGACTCGATAAGTGACCTTCATATTCCTGCAGCCCATTCATTGTTGATCCTAGAGCCCGTTGTTCCATTTACAGTGAAAAGTATCAACTTAAAGGGTATAAGGAGTCACCCCAAACTTACTTTGAAACAAGAGCTAAACTTAACAGATTTCTTCTTCTTTCTCTTCCAGGTATCTTTCATGATATTGCAAGACTTAAAATTGCATATTCAAGTTAAACCAAGGAGTTACTCTTCGTAAATTTAACAATTCAGTGAGAAAAATATTGTCACATGATTTTCAAGACCCATTCATGGAATAGGGTAGACTACTACACTAATCCAAATTGGGGTGACTGCATTTTCCCTTTAATCTTCCGCACATCCTGGTACCTCAGGCTGGGCCCTGCTTTTGGTCGTAGACAGTCAGGCTGAGAGTAACAGGAGGAATTTCGCGCATAAGTACACCATTATTTTATAGCACTAACACTCCAATGTATATCCAAGGACCAATGACAATGTTCCTCAAGTCAATAAGAAGATAGCCCTGAATTTTTAAAGAGTGAAAGGTTGAACAAACCAAAATATTTTAGCATTAGTTTCCACTTCTTTCAGGTTCCTCTACATTCATTTCTTTATTATGCCATAGTATTATGAATTTTCTTGTTTTGTGTTTGCAATATTATCCATTGTAAATTATGTTGTAATGAAATGGTTTGTAGAAAATAAACTTCAACTTCAGCATTCCCAGGCCATGCCGTTCACGATCATGGGGCGACTCCAAGATTGATATCATCATGGGTCCCATCTAGATTACCTGACCCACTATGGATGCCTCAGTAATTTGAACACCCAAGATTTATAAAGCCAGTTGTGGGAGCCAGGCCACTCTTGATACTCACTTATGGATATTTGTAGGGCTCATTGGTCGATTTAAGTCAGTCAGTCAGTCAGTCAGTCAGTCAGTCAGTTAGTTACACTGTAAAAAATTTCTGTAAATTCACAGTGAATTTTCTGTAAAATTTTCAGGATAATTTCTGTATTTCTAATTTACATGAAATGTTCTTGTATTTTTACAAAAGTTTTACACATTTCAGTTGGTCTACGAACTAAGTTTGTATTTTTTTAAGAATGGTAATTTACAGTTATATTCTGTAAAATTTTGCAGAAAAAATCTGTTTTTTATATTTACAAAAATATGTTGTAATTTTAACAGACGTTTTACGTATTTCCAGTAGTTTACCCAAAAATATGTTTTGCAATTATGCAAGTTAGAAGGATACCTAACTTGTCAAAAGATAACACTATAAACACTCTGCAGGGTATAGGTTATTAGTGATGTCACAATAAAGCATTGTGTAGCCTTCAGATTAGTTCAAACTGACCTAAACTCCTTTTAGCTACTTAAGTGGGCGTGGCCAAAATTTTGACATAAAAATTGTAAATTTATGCTTAGGGCAGGTCTAAACTAATGAGATCTGTAGCAAATAACACTTTTTCGGACAAAGGATAAGTAGTTAATCAATACAGGTAAAGAATATTGAAATGTATGAACTGTATTTCTTTAAAAACTATGTAGTAAGGTTATTCACTATAACCAAATTTGTCACAAACGTAGTACATATAAAATAGCGTACTTTTCTATTGTTAACAAAATGTCTGTAATATTAATACTAAACCCGGCGGGTGGGTCAGTAGGCTCGCCTTTCAATAAAAGAGAAAAAAAAAACTAAACGCCGCCCTTAAACTCTTGCCCGAGACACGAGGGGACATTGAATAAGTAACAGCACTTTCTAGTGCGAATCTAAATTTGCATATCACTTTCATTAGGTCATATGGTCTGTCTGTGTTTTACATAGATTACCTGTAATATCAAATTACAGAGTAAGTCTGGAAACCCTGGTGCTAGAAACTGTCTGTTTTTTACAATGGTTAAAAATTACAGTTTCTGTCTGTTTTTTCTAACATACTTAATCTGTTTTTTAACATAGTTAATCTGTAATGTCAAATTACAGAGGTTGTCGGGAAACTCTGCTGCCAGAGTTTCTCTGTTTTTTTTTTTTTTTTTACAGTGTAGTAGATGCGGTTTTACGGTTCAGTTTGTAACCAACGATTTAAAACATTGTCAACTACGTCGACCGTACATGTGGGTGATCTTCTTTCTGGGCCATCATAATATACTGATGATCCTATATGCATATTGTAGCAGCTTGATGAATATTTCCTTCACAATTCTGTTCACGTGGACCATATGGGCCAGTCCACGTGCACGACCACTGCACCCACATAATAAGGCCCCGCCAGGCAAGCCTAGAACAGAGCCCCAATCCAATGTCCATGCATGGACAAACCCATGCAAAGCCCTAGGGTTTCTCCACATACACTCATACGAGCCTGCCTACACAATGAGTATGGTGTGGCCTACTTTCATCCCATATGGAACGGGCCCAAACAACTTACAAACTGCCAGGATTAATCACTAGGCCCTTGTGGGGCCCATAAAGTAAGAAAGTAATGCTATTGTAGACCACAAAGACGGCCACACGACGGTGCCTTAGTGAGGCCTACATGGAAGTACCAAGAGTGTTACCCAGTGAACTTGATGAGACTATGCAGGCCGATTCATGCTCAGCTACGGTTTACCCAAGACCATGCCTAAACCGTAACCAGCATAATACAACAACATGAACCTTAAATAACTGAACTTTCTAGCCCATTCTAGCCCATTCTAGCCCCAACAAATAACCCATGTGTAGCCATGTTCAATGGCAGGGCACATTCAGGGATGGCCTAGCCAATTTCACTGCCGTTTTACTACATGCACTTGGTCCAGGTATTCCCCCATCTTGCCCATCGACCCCACAGATTGCGTGTCCTGTCCATGACTCTTTCCATATCTCTCCCATCATGTCTCTGGTTTATGTGTTCCACATTTAAAAGAGGGAGCCCCGAGGACCCCATTCTGTATCTTCAGTCGGAGTTCTAATGTGATTTCGACTGAAAAAGCCCTACCTCTCCATCAGAAGCGGAGCGTCCATATAGTCAGGGGGTCGTTCGCACCCCTCCCCCTCCCCCTCCCCATGAATTCAATTGTCTGTCGGCGCCCTTTTAGGTTTGTAGCATTTTTAGGCATAGGGTATCTACCTACTTCAAAGCGCCCATACAGACCATTCTCGCCCCCTTAGGCTCTGACCGAATTCCCTAGCTCCGCCACTGCCTACAGTTATGTTTTTTTTTCACGGTTTGGTGCCCTTCTAATGCCATTTGAAACTTTATTCTAATGCTAAAAATTTGAAAAATATCCCTCAAATTCCCGTGAACGTTCCCCTCCCTGTCTCTCCAATTTCCCTTCTTCCGTGATTGCTTTGGTAGCAGAGAGCAAACACAATCTTTCAAGTAATACTGATGTACGCACCGCACGCGGTTAAGTTACAGGCCGCGTAAAATGGGAGTTGAATGGCTGCCAGCGCGTGCTCGCTGTGGCTTCAATATTTTGTACGGCTATAGATAAGCAATGCGCTGTCTAGCTATATTTACAGATCAGTGACGCCGACTGTTAATGTATGAGTGTAGAAATAGATGGGACGCAAGTTTGTATGGCCATTTCATTTTTCTACTACGCCAGTTTTCACTCTTCTACGGACTTTATCCGAATGGCCACTCAGTGCCATGAAAGCAGAGCCATGGCTGCATGCACAGGGACATAGTCATGCAGATTTTCAGTGGGGAGGGCTCGAAGGGAGACAGGGAGCCACGAACCTTTCCTGGGTCGTTTTCTGAGGTCATCTTGCCAAACTTGCGGTAATACGACTGCATAGCGGAGGGATATGAAGGAATACAATGCTGTATTGCACAGTACTTACGGTGGTAGTACAAAAAATACCCGTTCGATCGGATATAGGCTGTTGTGGGGGGGGGGGGCTGTTTCGTCATAATTTTATTTCGAGATTCTGTGATTTAATTTTACATAATAATAAGGTTAATTATGCTTTTTACGATGTTTTTTCAATTATATCATTCTAGTGTATTTATTAAAATCACTCAGATAACTTACAACAACTAATTTGATGGTAATTTTCTGATTTATTTTTGCAACTTTTTTCAAAACTTCGTTTTCCGTTTTCTAATGCCAATTCTGCGGTTTCCGTGGAAATTCCGCTTCGCAGAACTTTGAGCCCTAGTATAAACTGTCTGCAGTCATATACCGTTTAGTTGAAATACGCCCTCACTTGTACGAAGTAGAAACTTACTGGTAGAAGTCATATACCGGGTATCGAATTCAGAGCTGCACTGTTAGATAGTGATTTTCTTTGGAAAAAGTGACTTAGCGCGCGAAACGCCCAATTGTGTTTCAAATGTACAGAAGAAACCACAACTAGACTTTTGTGAAAGGGGAATTTACGAGAGTGATAACTCCCTGCTTTTGTGAGGACATTCCTCAAACCTGCAAGGACAGAAGGCGTCAGAATCAGCTACCGCTGGGGAAGGAGCTGCAGTGGATCAAGTTTCCCAGGAAAATTGTTTAACTGGTCTTTGTTACTGAATGCGATTATCTGACATCTGGGAATCTACAATTAGGATAAGGGCCCGGTACACATAGAACACTTACTAAATCGTTCATTATCATAGGCACAATTCGCCTTTTGTGGGAATTGGTTGGAGCAAAGTGGTATCAAGTATCGGTCAAACTGGCCAAGCCTGGTGCATCTGTGCGTCATGGATTCATATGTATAAAGGCTCAATGCTCATATTCTCAGGGCCTTTTTTTAGAATTTTTTAGTGGGGGCCATGTTACGAAAGGGACCATTTTTCTCGCTGCGCGCGAAACCAGCCGTGAAGCACGAGGTTAGCGGGAGGAGTCCAAAGGGCAAAGCCCCTGTGGGGGTCCAGGGGGCGAAGCCCCCGGAAGCTCTGAGGTTAAAACATATTTCTGAGTGAAAAATACAGTCTCAGGGTAGGTATATTTTGGTTCATCATAGTGCAGCCATCAAATGCAAAAATTCCCAATAATTTTAGTGTGTAAGGCTATTCCTCTACTCAGGCCACCATAATATTAAGTGGTTTGAGTCCATGGCCTGTTTTAGGGCCCCTGGTGGGGGGTCCAGGGGGCGAAACCCCCTGGAGCTCAGACGTTTTATCATATTTCTGGGTGAAAAATTAAGGTCTCAGTAAAGATATATTTTGGTTTAAAATGCATCCTCCTAAACAAATACTCCAAATAATTTTAAGATATTAGGCTATTCCTACTGTCAGGCTACTATATGTTAGCTGAGTGGGGGGCACTGAGGGAAGGGGCAAAGGCTCTGACTGGGGGCACATTCCACCAATGCCCTCCTTGGTGCCGCCACTGAGAGTAAGCGGAAGGTTACCACTGAACGGCATGTATTTTACGAAGGAATTTTTCAGAAAAATGACTGTCTGGATTGCCAGAAGTTGCAGTTTACATGGCTTAAAAAGTAATTTATCACCTTATTTTACTCATCCTTATCTTCCTGAGTGAAGTAGTTCAGTACTGTCTTCTAGCCTGTCTACATAAAATTGGGCAATTTTCAACATTTGAAAACAAAATTTCCCCAAAAAGGGACCATACTGGGGGCCAAATGAGCTGACTGGGGGGCGTGCATGGGACTGGGGCCATGGCGCCCCAGAATGTATGTTAAAAAAGGCCCTGCATATTCTTCTTAAGGAAGTATTTTCCTAGTCACATAAATATAGTGCTGGCAATCATGTAATTTGTTAAGTGCGTATGTATGAATTTTACAGTGAGACAGAATTGTGTATATACTTGTGTAAAATTTGCTCTGCAATTTCACCTTTTTTCCCTCTGGACGTATTCTAAGTTCTTTTGTTTCTGTTGTTTTGTTGTTAGTTTTGTTGTTAATTACCGATTGTGTCTTTTTCTTTCTAAGAAGGAACCAGACTTGAAAAGCTCTGCTTATTCAGGTTCCTCTACCCCATCACATTTTAGTAATTTACATTATCTGATTATTTCAGCGACAAAGTACCGTACTTTATATTTACTTTCTAAAGGACCTGTTTCTATATTTTCGTATATGTACTATTGTTTTAAACTTTATTATGCTGGAAAAATCTTTTTTGTTGTTGTATGTGATAATGGTAGAAATAAACTTGAACTTGAACTTGAACTTGACTCCATTCCTTCACAGTTGGACACGTGAATAAATTCCTTTGCTTCGTATTCGGGTGAACGAGAAGAATCTCAGACGCGCAAGGTTCCCCGCTTTCAGTGCCTCTCACTCCCTTCCCATCATTGCGACAATCTAAACCGAAATAAAAAAATATCAGTTAGCATCAAACCACACTAAACCATCGTTATCCTCAATCCCCTCCGCACACCTTAGTACAAATAGGCCTACGCCATTATCAGAGCGGTTGGAATTCCCCCAGGATCCGACTTGTTCGTATTGTAGGCTACTCACTGAATTAACCCACTGAAAAAATGTTGTGTATACTCCCACCGCAGTCAGGCCGCAGTGTCTGTGAAAACTGAGTTGGACCCTTTAAAATTGCCATTGGACCCCAAAGACACACTGTTCAGGCAATCTAAAGAGTCCAGTATCAATATTTTGGACCCTTTCAATTTGGAGGTAACCGCTGTCTCCACCAGGTAATTTCTGAAGCCTTTAAACATCTTTAGGAGCCATTAAGTAATTATCAAATAAACTGAAGGAAGTTAAAAATAAAAACCTTGCAGCGACATTAGGGAAAGGTCTTATTAAAAATGAAATTGCTGACAAAACTGCAAAAAGGGATTTTGGAGCCGAAAAAGCCCTTATATATAAATCAACAAATCATCCAATCTGTACGTCACTGAGAGCAAAACAGATCAACTATCGGGAAGCCATTTTAAACATCCGTCTCCCCAACGAATGGATAAACCTTTCGAATTGCGCAAGCTAAGTTATATCATATATAGTGTGCCATATAAAATATCAATTAGCCAACAAAGATGAAATTCCAATCCTAAATAAAAGAGGATGTATGTGTACAGGGAGCAACTTGTCACAGCTAAGCATGGTACGAATTTAAAGGAGGGGGATACAGGGGATCCAAGGGGTCCGGATCCCCCCTCTATTTAGCAGAAAAATTCTTCCCTGCTGTTCACTTCATTTTCTATCACAAATCGATCGCAAACTTTCAAAAGTTTCGTAAATCCTTAAAAAATATTAATTTGTCGCGCTCTCCGAACGTTTTAATCTTCAGTTGTATTTTCTCTTTATACCACCCCTTGTTTGAGATTTCCAAACGAAATTTTTGTTCAAAGGTACGGATACGGTTTAATAACGGTTCTCATGCGAAATTTCGGCTCGCTTCGCCACGATTTACATTCCATTATTAGGGCGTTAATGCATAGAATTCTAATGACAACTGTTCTCTCGAATAAACTGATAAAAGAGGGACACATCCAACCTCAGGCTTGTCACCGCCAGCAGGCGAATAAGTGGCAATCTTATATTATGAGCAACATTTCGAATGTGGTGTACAGGCCTCCTCGATTTGAAGAACACTATTCATTACATAAGCCTATTCAAAAGTCATTAAGTGCATTTGTAAAGAATATCTCGTATACATGTAGTTTTGGTCAACATGTTATTACACTTTTCCCTGGAAGGAAACAAAATCGAGGGCACCCTTTGAACCTGTCATTTACGGGAGGGGAGATTTTGCTTCAGAAATACAGTACAGAGTACAGAACATTTAGAAAGGGCGCGCTTAGTATTAGGGTCTTGACCAAGACTAATGAGCATGCCGCTTATCAATCCTCTTCACCTTTTGTTATATACCTTTTCTCCTCTCCCCGTGATTTCACTCTATTTGGAAGCTATTCAATGTGTGCTAAAGATAGCACCGTTTAGCATCTAAGCCACCTAACATGAACAAAAATTTCTCAAGGGGGGGGGGGGAGTTTGACCCTCTCCAGTTATTAGACATTTCACTAATTTCCCTGCATCCAGCGAAATATGATCAATTTAATTTTATTAATTAATTAATTTAATGATAATTTCTATGCATGTAATTTATTGAAAGATTTTCTTAAGATACCTGCATTTTGCATCTAAGGCACCTTACCTAAACAAGAATTTTTCAAGGGAAGAAGTTGTTACCCCTCCACTTAGACACCGCATCTTTACAGTCAACCAAAAGTAAGAAACCGCTTAACTGTGAAGGTGTCTCAAAATATATATGATCAGTTTGAAAATTTGTCGAGGATTGTACCATTTTGCATCTAAGCCATTTTAAATTTACAAAAAATGATCGAGTATGCACAATTTACACTGACCTTCCTGTCAGATGAATTTGTGGTGGGCTTAACTTAGCACCATTTTCTATTATAATAGTTCCCCCAATCACCAACCTCTGGCCGCGCCACTGGACCTCCTGATATGAGGCCCTTTGGGCCCAAAAGCCGGGCCCCCACTCTCATTGTTACGTCGCTGTAAAGTGAATAAATTTTTTAACATAAGACCAGTTTGAAACTTTGCCGGAGATAGCACCATTTGGCAACTAAGCCACCTTTCCCCTTTGACGCATAAAAATTTTTCCCAAAGGGTCCCCCCCAGTTAGACCTCCTCCGGGACCGCACCGCCACAGTAGGCGACAAAGGAAGGTGTCCATTGGGTCGCAACTTATCGTAGATACGAGTACGCCTACTTATACCGACTTTTTGGCTCACCTGGGTGGGAGTACGGTATCATGGAAAAGTAATCACAAATTAAGGGTTCTGATGTGGGATCTCTACTCCACTCTTCGGGAAGCCATGGTCTGCTGAAGAAATCCAGGCTGTCTATAAAATAGAAGTATACCGTATTGCATATTTTTGTTATAAAAAGTCTTTGTGGAATATGACGCAACTCAACCTGGCTGCTGGTCGGATATGAGTTGTAGGCATTTGTGGTCAGTTACGTCGGGTCGCTTGTAGGTTAACCACGCGACACAGCCGAGATGGATATAAGACTATCAACTGTTTATCAATTACAGATGGAAGGGAGCACATTGACTTTCCGCAACGGTCGACTGATTTCGCAAACGCTTCTTTATTGGTCAATTGATTAAAAACATGCGTCGCAGTTGGGTCGATGACAGATGAACTCCGCCACGAATTTACTCAACTTCAACGCAACTACCTCCTCCCATAACGAGCACTTGAATTCATTTGCTAAAAGATCCACATCATAAGCTGAGTATACAGGGAGCCCTACAAAACCTTCATGGACTAAATTTGTTGACTGATATTTTGACGCGGAGGAAATATGTTCAATTAATGTTTTAGCTACCAATGTTGTTCGATTTTGAAGACGGCACAGAAAAGGCAAAGAGAGACTTGGTCAAGTCTAAGGAACCAGCTACCTTATTTTGACAAATTAATAATAAGGACAATAGTCGCCTATTGTTTGCAGATTCCTAGTGGACCCCTAAGAGAATCAATCCACATAGTCACAATGAAAGAAAATGTTTCGAAATCGGTAATCTTTTAAACATTCATGCAAAACTGGCTTTCGAGCAGAGTTGTTTTGGAAAGGTAAGCTTATTCGGTCTCAATAAAAACAATGGCCGCGGCCACTAAAGTAGCCGAGACCATTGTTTTTATTGAGACCTTTCGTGCCAAATTCTAACAACATGTAATATGGAATCCGTTTTACCTCAGAATTGGAATATATCATTACCAAATGCAATCGAGAGAAAGTTAGGGGTGTGCATGATTGGGTAATGTGGGCCTTATGCAATAGCGCCCACTGATCTAATTTGGAACTTAATTTAGAGTAGGACCTGCCTGAATAAGACAAGAAAAAGTGCAAGAGTGGGAACACAGAAGAGTATATAAAGGCCAGAATGAGGAAGATGGGCAAATAAGTGGAGGGTTGTAATTTCTTTAAGTGTCGGGGTGATGGGGTAAGGGCTTGGTATTCTTACAGGTGAAAACCAAATTTTGAGCAGAAAACTGAATTTTATTGGTGGAATTGATTCCAGGTGTGTCAGGAGAAACTGGCCATAAGTGATAGGGTAGACAGAAAATTTAGAGTGGCAACCCCGCCTCTCAACACTCCCGGGGGCTTTAACTCACCCAGACTGTAGAGGAGATTTGTGTTAAAATGTGGGGGCCCGGGAAAATGGACCCTCGAGGCAAAAGTGATTGTAAGTGTGAAAAACTTTAAGTCAAGGGGAGCATTTCCAAGATTGGGGGAGGGACTGTGTCTTCCTTATCCTCCCCAGGATTTACGCCTATGACTCCACCCTTTCCCTCTATCTCTCCGTTTTGTCCGCCACTCTTCAAACAGTACCGTGGCAGCCGGATAAGTTGGTGCAGAGGACACTGGCGGATCCAGGGCCTTTGTTTGGGAGGGGCCAAACTTGTGGTCTTGGGGTCTAAAGGGAGTGTCCCCTCCCATTTGGAAAATTTTTCTATAATTGAATGCCCTCAGATGCGATTTGGTGCAAGAAAAGTGTATAATTGTGAACTATTTATTCCTTAATCATTCAGCCAATTTTCGGAAACAATTTTTGGTCCATCCCCCCCACCCCCTTGGAATCCGCCAGTGGCAGAGGAACTAGTGGAAATGATCAAATGACGCCAGATTCAGTTGCCTTTGTTCAAGGGAAGAATGCTGATAAATTCTACTGTGGGTAGGTTCCGTCTGTTCGGGTACAAACTAGCACAGCCCTATGACTGAGCACGCAATTGGAGGGTAAATTTATTTTTAGACGTTCTGTGTAACCCTGGTATGAATAGAATTCGGCAGTGATTCAGCCGCCTGAACGTATTGCACTGTTAGCTTATGTGACGTCACAATAAACCAAGTAGTGCACAATGCAACACCGGCATAAATTATTTACTGCATACTGAGCTGATGTACATTTTGTCTTGTCTATTCATTAGAAAGCTTATGTGGCAGCAAAAACCCATGACATATCCATGCTCCTGATGCCAACTTTGAAAAATTAACTCTGTTTTGAATCCGTTGTGAGAAAAGTAACAAAGAAACAGAAAATACATTCCTGGGTCTGGTAAAAAAAAAAGGCTGATGCAGTGACGTCATATGTCAACATCAACATAAAAACATATGACATGTAATTTCGTTGCCGTTAGTTGACACTTACATAGTACAGTACAGCCTACTGTAAGCAGCAATGGTATACTGCACTTTGTATATTATACCTGAGGCCTAGGCTACTTCGTGATTGTGGAAGTGTTAGTGAAAAAGGGTGAGCTCCGTCGACAATATCTTGCAAGAATTTCAATTAGTTCGTGGTACATTTTAAGCGAATCAAAATGATGGAAGAAGACGAAGGCTTTTTACAAGATGATGACCCCGTCGAGGAAGAAGATGATGAAGAGGATAGTGATTTTGACGAACATTTTGACATGGAAGTTGAAGACGAAGCCGATCGACCTGAGCCAGCTGAATATGACGACTTCCAATTCGACGTCCTGACTCCTGATGACATTGTCAAACTGATGGTGGACACTATAAAAGATGTCAATACTGTTGTTGAGGTATAGTCAGTTTCTTAACATCGCATCTGTATCATAGCTGATGAGGTGTTTATATCAGTGAAATCTTTGGTAGGTCATCCAATGTTCAGCAGCCCTGACTCCTAAGCCACAAAATAAGTTTAGCCTAATGTTACGCCTAACGTTGTTCCTGTGGGAAAGACTTCGATAGGATAGGCCTAGCCTAGACCACAAATTAAGTAGCCTCAGTACAATAGTCGATACATTGTTCAATCCGAATGTCACTTGTTAGCGTATCGCAATGTTGTAAGTGCCTTTATCAATCGCCTAATCCTGGTGGCTAAAACCTTGAAAGGACTTCAACATTTAGCCTACATAGGCTTTGGCATGGTTAGCTGGACTAATTGCAAAATATCCCACACATGGAAGTTCTGTTTGGGAAAACATTTGGCTAGCCTACAGCCTACAGAGTCCAGGTAACAAATGTAATTTTAGAACAACTCATCAGTGATTATTGAACCAGTGCTATTCTTTGACAAATTTAGGTTTCTTGCTAAGTTACTTTTAAGATTTTATTAGAAACCATAGTCAGTAGCCTTGTCAATTAACACAAGGATAATTTCAAGCGGTCATGGGGATGGGCCTAGGGGTACCCGCCAGTCTTCCGCCGCTTTCCAGTTTGCCCCCAACCAGTTCGCCCTGGTCATGTCACCCCTTTGCCAGTTCGCCCTGGTCGTGTCACCCCCGGCCTTGCCAGTTTGCCCTGGTCGTGTCACCCCCTTGCCAGTTCGCCCCAAAGTGGAAGTCGTTTCGCCCCCAAGTACCTACCAGTTCGCCCCCTCGATTTAACTAACACTACAGTAGTTGTTGTAAAAAAAATTCAGTTTTCAAAGGCAGTTGATATTGTTTTTCGATAATATTTTTTTATGACAGTAGTGCCAAAATAGCATGAGTTGTGAAAAAGAAATTGATTAGAAGATTCCATCAACTAAAATACCGCCACTTACATGTGCTAACGTTAGATAAAGTTCAGTGTCATAGTGATTTCTTGCTGTTTACATTAAGTAGGCTAAAGAAAATATTAACGCATATGAAGAGAGAATGATATTTCAAAAAAAAAAAAGATGGTATTTCAAAAAAAAAGGAGAAAAGGATGCCGATAAGATAGAGAAAAGGGAAAATGTGACTCTAAAAAGAGTTGCTGCACAAAAATAAAGTGCACGCAAAATGAAAATAAAACGGATATTTCCACACAAAAATTATATGTATACGAAACCTTTGCAGCTTATAAAGTGTGAAGGACCCAACATAGAGGATGGAAAGGCACAAAAAAGCCGAAAATTTAGGTCATATTAGGGGGCAAACTGGTCAGCACCTGGGGCAAGCCGGTAGGTCTTTGAGGGTGAACTGGTCATGGCTTGGGGGTGAACTGGTTTTGTGGGGTGAACTGGCAAGGGGGAAAAACGACTGTAAACTGGCCTAGGCTATGTAGTCAATACGCTAGGACAACTTCCTGACATTATAGGCCTAAAGATAAACTTGTCTTTGATATGCAAAGACTGCAAAGACCTTATTCCAAATAAGAGATGGTGATGCATCTTTGGAAGGAAAGTTCAGATCCTGCTTTATGACATTTACCTTCTCCATGGTGATGAGCTACTGTACTTGGGTTGTCTGTCCTCGGAATAATCCTTCCCAGAATGCAGTTTTGAACTTGGAGCGCCCTCTTTTGATTGGCATAAGGTCTATAGGCTAGCCCTGTATCCCCTGAATAAATAGAGGTATAATCTCATAGGGTATTCTGCAGTAGTACTGGTTAGCCTAACTGATGTTATGCTAGAAAACAGCTGGGCAGGGACCAGTAAAGAGTCCGAGTGTCATTTCACCATCAATACACCAGGTTGGAAAGTTTGTCTGGGGACAAATCCCCATGCAAATGTATGAGGCTCGAAGTACCAGTCGCGCAAATTAAACAACTGACAACTGCAACTGAGCAATCTTATTGGCTGCAGCCATGCAAGTTTGATAACCTGTGAATTCACAATTCAACTGCTCAAAAGCTACCTCAGCCGAAAGTCTTGAAACTGTACCGCAGAGCACACATTCTAAGTTATCCCTTGAAGTTGTATCGTACAGTGTACACTGTAACATTGTTTGCAAGACACACAAACAGTTATGTCTACCCTGGTTCTTGTTATAACGGTGTAGAAGGCATGAATGAAGATTACCCATGTGCATTATCTAGGTACATCAGTAGTTGCATTTTCTGTGGAGCAGACTCTGGTTTGCTCCGGTAACTCTGCCTTCCCAAACCAATGCCTGCTTCATAACAAGCAGTTGTCCGGCCTCCATGCACAGTACATAGGTACATCAGCAGTTTCCCGGCCACTGTAGCCACAATTCCGCTAGAAGTATAATGGTATATTGGTATAATGCATAAGTAAAATTGACTTGCAGTGTAGTTGTATGATGTATGACTGTTATGACTTGCAGTGTAGTTGTATGATAAGGTAGATTTCTCACCTCAGGTAAAAGACAAGTGGACCTCCTCAGGACCTGTTCCAAGGCAAAGCAAAGTTGGCTAGTTAACTGGTCTACCCAAAGGTGCTTCAGTGTGGTGCAAAATTGGCTGGGCAACTGATTTTAGAGGCAGGCCTATACCAAGTGAGAGGAAAGCCGGAGTACCTGGAGAAAAACCCATGTACATCGAGAGGGATTCAAACCCATGCACATGTGAAACATTGGTGCACAACAGCTGGAATAGACCACTCTGCCACTTGACGACCCAACCTGTTCCAAAAAAACTTGTCATTTTCATAAAAGGGACTCCAAGCTTGAGCGGCATAGTTGAGATGGGTTCCTACCAATTACTTATACAAATTTAGTACTATTCTTTCACTCAAAACTATTGAACTTCCTCTTAATCAATCCAAGCACCCTACAGTATAAGCCCTAGCAACAGTAGTTGCACACTGCCGAGATGGCTTGAAAGTGCCTGTAATATCAAGACCAAAATCTCAAAAGTCTCATCACTCAAAATACTACCATTTATGTTATAATCACAGCTGAAATTTCTAGGACCAAAATGAAGGACTTTGCACTTACCTGCATTAAAAGCCATAATTTGCTAAGTCTGATACCATGAAAATAACCTATCCAAGTCTTTTTGCAGCGATGAAGCATCATCCTTATCAGTAACCTTTCTATAGAGCTGAGTAGCATCAGCAAATTTACTTAAACTAGATGTGAGAGAGCTACTGTATCAATATCATTCATGAAAATAAAGAAAAGAACTGGGCAAAAAACAGAATTGTGGTACACCACTTGTGACTTCTTTTCAAGTGGATAAATTACCATTAACAACAACTCTTTTAGATCTATGATGGAGCCACAATTTTTTCCAAACTTCATTTTGGTACATGTTAATTTTAAAGCACTGTAAAGTGATTATGCCAAATCAACAACAGAAGTGAAATGCACTTGATAAGAGTTAATTACAGTAATTCGATTATCTAAATTTATCTTTTATGGCATACTGTCTTTAATAATCTTTTCTGATAAAATTTTCCCAGGGTCTACTTTGTAAGGTTCAATTGTCAGGGGCACTTTGCTGGGGGGGGGGGGGACTTTGTAGAGGGTGACTTTGCTACAGAGTGACTTGACTGGCAACTGCCTACAGTGGGCATGTTTCATGTTCCCATCGATTATTTTAAAGGAAGGATGAGGCAAGTTGCAACTTCCAGTAAGTTGTACCCTACAATCAGTTCCCCATTCCAAATTCAAGTTTTCTTGCAGATCTGTGGCAATGTGAGTCAAATGGTTTGGCATATGGTATAATACCATATTCAATTATTTTGGCATGTCCCATGATGACAATGTCATTGTTGCTTAAGCGTGATTGTCACCTAGGCCTAAATCTAATTAACATCATTCTGTATAGTCACAAACACTAATAACAGCAGTATTCATGGAATAATCTAGGAGTCTTACAGTGTGAAGGTGTTTGCTTTGTTTCACTTAGCCTAGTTTCACTTTTCATAACACAAAATTCAAATTCTTAAGTTAACAATAACTAAGACAAAAAAGCATGGCATCTCTTGTGAGAAAAATCAAGTTGGTATGGTATGTTGAAGGAGGTAATTTGCTTAACTCTGGTGTAATTATGTGGTGTAGAGCAAACAATCTTTTCAGAATGGTTCCCCACAAGCTTGATGTGGTTTTAGGCCTATATGCTGGTATCCAGGCAAAATTATCGTATTCCCTAAACATCCGCACTTAATTTTATACTGCACATTTGTACAACATGGCACATTGTAAAAGATTTTACCCTCAAAGGGTGAAATATGTAAAACATGGAGCCAATGTTTGTAAAATCCTCACTGGGAATCCATCCATGATTGCTATTGTGCAGAGAACAGTCTTGTGCTATACTTGTCCACATAGACTGCTGGAATTAAGACAGTCTAGATTACTATGAATGTAGACTTCCTGTTTGCAGATATTTTTTAAAAATGTCACATTTGTAAATGTTATAATACTGTAGCCTTCCTTTTATCTGAATTTATTGAAATTGTGTATGTATGTAAACTTCATTATAAAATGATATTCCTAGTGTGTCATTGTGTATATCACATACTGTACGGCATGTAATGTTAGTTAGATGAGGTTTTGTGGCTCAGTTTGTAACTAAGTGGTTTAAGTCTGGCCGGCCACAGCCTTTTTTCCAGTTGTGGCTCACTGGCTTGTTTTCCCTACTCCATTGCTTATGCTGAGCA
>WURT03276048.1:7119-21278 GCA_009936505.3 Holothuria glaberrima
CAGGGTTTTAGAAATCTCTGGATGAAAGAATTCTCAAGGCTTCCACATTTCCATATACAGTCCTGAAATCTAATGAAAGTTTCTTTAAACTACAAAATGTCCAAATCTTTCCAACTCACCCCGCTGCTCGAAGGGTAACTATCGATGACTTTTTCGAAAGTTTCTTTAGGGATTTCCCCCGTCATGGCCATAATCTGAGAACGAAACAATTGAAATGCACCTAAAACGTTGATAGCAGGCTAAAAGATGGTCTTAACGGAAAGGAAGAAATTAAGGATGTGACAACAAAAGTAAACTTTTAGCAAAATATTGTAGGTTCGCATTGTGGATAGAACAAACTTTAGATACCTTTATGTAAACGAGCAACCCTCTTGGCACAAGGTCAGAGGTAAAGAAATAAAATTCTACCACCTCTAGCCATCTGTTATTGAGAATCCTGCATTCTAGTTGGTTAAACACTGACCTGTTATTCTGCAACACACGGTCAGTAAACAAAAAGACTGATAAAAATGAAGTTTTTCCCACATTTTCGGTGGTAGAATAGGAATTCACGCACACTACACGACTGTTGGAGATCCGACGATAGAGTTGAGTTGCGGTGTGCAAAGTCGTATAGTGTGCGGCTAGCTTTAGAGGAGATAAGCAGTCACTTCCAAGTTGTATCGCATCACTAATTTAATCCATAAATCTCCTCTTATTTCCCATTCACGTTTCTTTCTTGATGTTTTCAATCAAAATTTTCAAATTAAAGGTAAACCATGAACTTAACACGTCATTTATAAAATATTGTCACATGTTTGAGAAGAACTCTTCATGATTTAGGATTTCAGGGTAGGTGTATTTTAATTGGGGTGGCTACATTTCCCTTTAAAACATTACTCTTTGCAGAAATGACGTTGAAATGACAATTAACCAAGGCAAGGAGTTTATAAGTATTTCGTGCTATTGCCCTTCGTTGGAAGTAAGTCCCTCTGAAATACGTCGCTTACCCGTATTTGCGACTATGGACGCTTTGGCAAAGTGTGTGTGCGTGTGCGTGTGCGTGTGTCTATGCCTTGTGCGTGTGTATGTGTGAGTGAACTGTTTCGAAGTTGATTACTTATGATCAAAGTATTAATGTAGCGCAAGTTCTTTACAGACGAAAAGGTACTATCAATGACTAGTATTGAGCAGCATTATAGCATAACATTGATACAAAAATTATCCTCAGCTATTGAATACCATTCATATATTAGTTGACGGTGCAAATATCAGCTTTAAGAATAAGTTTATGAATAACCACAAATTACGTCAAAGAACAAAGTCTATACGCACTGTTGACGTTTCCTTGTGGTCAAACCAGGCATTAATCCAGTTCTGAAAGATAAAAAAAGGTTTATTGCGATAAAAATAGTAAGACTGATGGATATGAGATAATGGGTTCGGGTTACACATCGATAACATTGATACATTGGCTATAGACTCCTATGCAATAATGCACAGAACGTGACATAGTGACGTCACCGTTTGATGCATACGTCCACCGGTTGCTATCAGGAAAAGTAGAAACATATAGATTTTCACTGAGAATGAATTCTAAAATTTTACAGATTTCGATGACAATGTTTAAATTGACGCATGCAAATGTCATTGTACGATACAATGCTACGTTCAGTTACATTAGATCTATTCTTAAAAAAAAAAACGCTAAATTATCTTTTGAGTTACGTATCAGTCGGGAGATAACCTCTGCCCATTTAGATAGGGAAGACCAGTTCAAAATTCCTAGCTAAGAAATGTGAAGGAAAGAGGTAAAGGGAGAGGGGAAAGGATTTTAACATAATGGGACCCAATGCTATATTTTAAGAGCGATTCCCTCCTATCCAAGCTTAGACGGCAGTATCATTATTACCTTCTTTAGGATAACTTGAGGACGGTTACTGTTGCAAAGCCAGTGCCATCCTTACCATCACCCATAGTCTCCGACCCACCAGCTCTATACATCATCATATCAACCGTTCGCTAGAACGAGCTAAGCTTTTATACTAAATGGTGAGATTGTCTTTCGTTTATCTTTCGTTTGTTTTTTAACACAAATTCCATGCCATGTGAAAAAAACTAAGAGTTTTTCTCCCCCTCCCCCTGAGTATTAAACTATAACAACCCCAGCGAGCCTTTGTCGCTCTGGAACCCACCCATTCGGAGACCCGCCGCTCTTGGGAATCAAGAGCTGATTTTTTAGTCTGAACGGTTCCAGTGTCAAAATTCTACCTATTCGAGGCTGATACCTCTTAAAATTTTCTTTATCTGAGTGTCATGTCTGCGAACAGGGCGAATGTGGCGTTCATCTCTCACCGGGAAAAACCCTCCCCGATAAGTCATCCACACACGTCTCTTTGCTAGTTTCCTTATATATAACACAGAGGCCAACGTTTTGTTTATAAGAATTCTGTTGCACCAGCCTTGCCCTAATCTTACATACATCGGACAGGAAAAAATGCTATTCCATTCAGTCTCTATGCACTCTTACGTATAAGTTCCAAGACATAAAGACTACATCATATTCATAATATGTATAATAAGTTGCTGCTTTCTTAGGAACACTGGCACACATACTTCGAATTCATGTTCTGAGATGATTTTGTCGCCATCACTATCCACAAATGTTATCATCTGGAATATAGATGGAAAAAATGAATCGTAATGAAATGTTTCTTTGGTCTTATCTATAGGTTTTAAGAGGATATTGATGACCCGAGACTCTCATGGAAAATACCAGCATATTTAACACTCCTTACAGCTGAGAAAGACACATAGGATTGCAGGAAATTTTTTCTAGGGGTAGGAGATCTGAGCCGTTCTGTCCTACAAATTGATTTCGACGTTTCGTGGCTAACGAAAAGTTAGGGCTGGATTTTTTCAACATCCCCAAGATAAAGTTAAAGAAAACATTTGTTTTTCACAGTATAACTGCCACAAGAATAATACTAATTTAAATTATCTAATTATGAACAAGTGTAAAGGATGCTGTGACTAAGCATGATTAGAAATACCATACGCTGAAAAACTCGTATTTGGAAAGCAACGTCGTTTTTCTTTCACTATACATTGCAGAATTATCCACATTTTAACGTTTCATTCACTCTTTGGAGGGACAGTTGTAACCCCTTGGTAAATCTACCTCCGGGAACAAGTAACGTGCTCACTGAGTTTCGCAATAAGAGATCGACCTGTAGGCTGTACATGTGATAGTGCACTTTTTGTTCAATGCTATGTAGCCTCTAATGCAAAGCTTCCGTCATCAGACGTACAAGGAATCAGCATTCGATTTATATGTCTCACGAAATGGTGGAGAGTTCACATTGTGCATTCTAGGGTTTTAGTAATATATTATTTATTTTTCAAGTGGTTCTGTTTTTGCATGTATGATTTTCCTCGCGAGCCGGATAAAATGGTCTCGCGGGCCGCATACGACCTGCAGGCGGGAGTTTCCCCATCCCTGCTCTAGGGTAATTACTAAAATATGGGGCATTAGAATGATGCAGTTTAACTTCTTCAAATGACCGAAAATACAGACCGAAATACAGATAAACAGTAAAATATTATGAATATAAGGTTGAAATAAAAATACAATTTAGGGATATATAATGCATTCATTTAACTGCGAGTTGTAAACCTCTGTAGACATTGTTATCTTGACTTTCAATGAATGTAAAAGAAACATCGATTGAAGTTTTTAGTTACAATTGCTTTCGACACATTTTGCAGACTTCGTATGATCATCGGATAGGTTTTAAATTGAAAAAAAAAATTATTGAAGGTTGAAATTGCTTACCTGTTCGTGAGTGAACTGTGGTGAATAAGACATAAGTGAAAAAATGTCAAAATGCCTTCGTAATATGAGAACGTTACCACCAAATCCATAGATTGTTCGCTAATTATTGAACCAATAATATTCCCTTTCTTTAAACAAAGAATTACTTGATAACAAAAACAACAATAACACTAGAAGGAACTCACATTATAATACTTACCATGAATATACAAATGAGAAACAGCATGTATCCTACGTTAACATTTTAAATACACTTTGTCATTATCACATTTATTTAGAAATATATGTAGGTAGCGCACTGTTAATTAAAGAGAATTCCTCGAAGAAGAAATTACCCCACTTTAACACCGTAAAAATTTAATAACATCTAAATGATTATGTTTTGATGCCGAAGTGATGTGCTTACTTTGTGATGTGTATGAGGTAGCAAATGGATTGAAGAATTGATTATGTATAAATAAAAAATGAAGGTATTTAAGCACTAAGTTTGCATTATATTCTTCCGCAATGAAAAATGGTATTTTGAATGAAGTGAAAAGTAATAAAACAATCTCCTAGTATAAAGAATCTCCTAGCAAATCTCATCGGTCATATTACACAAGTAAAAGGCCTACTTTTAGGCTTTTATGAGAGGGTAGATTCTACCTTTTGAAAACTAGGAGGGTTCCAGAGGCCGCGGAAAGGTCCAAATTTGAGGTGTAAGTCATGGAGGAATTATTAAAGGTGTGCTACCTTAAATCGGTACAATTTAATGTAAATTAAAATCAAAACGTCGAAAATATGTATGAAGATTCCGCCACAGAGGTATCTTTTCATTGCTTCATATGGAGGTACATCAATAGCGTTTGCAATGTTAGTAAATTTTCTACTATTTGTAAAATCTTGTAGATCGGAATGTGCAAACACTTAAAAAAAGGACAAAAGGAAAGACCTTATCAAAAGAAATTATAAAGTCTTGTTTGCATTTTTACCACCGAACTTTTGTTAGATTCTTTAATTCTGAGTATTTGGAATTAGAAATTATAAATGTCTTTGATGAATGTTTTCTTCACTGTTTGGTGTAGGAGGAACTCAGTGAAAGCTGCACATAGCTTGTGCTATGAGTCCTTGAACAGAGATACACAATGACAATGTTTACAAAAGAGAAAAAAACATGTATGCATAAACTTAACGAGAACGGAAAGAAGTTATTAACCGTTTTTTTAGAACCGTTAATTTTAAAGCTTAGTGAGTTCCATAAGAAAGGACAGGTGAAGGGAACTGTTTGTTGAAAAAAGTCTAAATGATGAAGTTAAAAGGGAGTTCCTGGAAACTAAGAGTGTCAGTCTCGTGTCGGAATTGAAACGTGAATGTGAAGATACTGCTTTTCCGTGAGTTCACAAAAATACGAACGTGATAGCAGGCTAATATTGAAAACAGGTAGAAATGTCGAGTGTAGCAGAAGAGTATCGAGAAGATTGAAACAATAGTAGCTAATTAGTGAACGACAAGTTCTTGAAAACTGAAGAGGGAGGGGCTCTAAGTGTAGTAGGAACCAAACCAAGAAAACTGCACAATGAAGTAAATATGGAATATTATAAGTGGTAAAATTGGTTTCGCGAGGGAGACAATGAAATTGACGGGGAATGAAAGTAACAATTTTTTTAATTATTAAAGAAATAGCGTTCATTAAAAGTGATCATAATATTTAATCTCTTAAATCTTAGGGTTCGCTTTTCATTTTAAAACTGCTCAGGCTGCATACACTTGGAACAATATTATAGGATTCCTATATCCAATCACCGTATCTAATAGTAAACTCTGAGACAAACGACGATCCGTCATAATTTGCCTTGAGTGACACATCGTTTGTTCGATTTGTAAACGAAGTGAATCACAAAACTAGAAAGAAAAGACGATTTCAATTTCTGTTAGTCCTTTTCTTTTAGGCAGAACAAAAAAAAAAATGGATTATGAAGTAAAGCAATTACCAACCTCTGCAGCAACACTGAAAACTGCTAGGCAAAGCAGGAGAGTGACTCTTACGCCAGACATTTTGAGGGATGGTGTTTGATATCTTGATCAGCTCAAATGCGTCGTGCATGTGATACGACTTTTTCAAACTAGCACCTTTTATACAGGACTATTGCCCGCAACATTTGCAATATATATATAAATATATATGCATGAGGTCTTGCGTCATGTAGGTAAACGTGCATGTGGATAATTTCTCCTATGACAAAAGGAAATCAGAGACTGTTTACTACCTTTCCACGGGATGCGATTTAGCTGCAAAGGTTATGGGAGGTTGACCCTGGCACAATAAGTTAGGAAAATTTGTACACTTTCATGTGGGAACATTTGATTCCTTTGAAACATGCATATGCATGTTGTATATTAAGAGCCTTACTCTGATTGGCTAAAACAACAACCCTAACCCTAATCCTAACAGTGATTGGTCCTAACCCTCTGTGCCTCAGTCGTAGTGATGGTACTCTCTGAGTTGCAAAATTTACGAAAAGGGTTGTTTCAGTGACCCATTAACGTATAAGAGTTTGGAAAATTTCGCCAATTCACCTGAAGCACAAGTTGATATGAATGTTGAATGTCTAATTTTTTCGTGGATTTGGTACCAATATAACTTTGTCAATTTAAAGTCAATCAATGTCTAATTTAAAGGGAGGGTTTGAGCAAAACTTTTCTAAACATTCTAACAAATTTCCATTCAGCTTCTTCGTGAGATTCCCAAGTTATTGGAGGATGAAATTACCGCAGGTATAACATTTAAGTAATCTTGAAGTAAGAAGCACACTGTGGATCACTTTTTTGTTAGTTTGTTCTTTATCCTACCATTTGACCTTAATATATTTGTTACCAATTTTCCTTGTGAAATGAAAAAATTGAATCTTCTAATGCATGTTATGCATTCACTTTCGAAAACATCAGGTTATCGAGGAGGAAATTAGTGGTTAGATTTAAGGATAAAACCTTACGTTTATAGTTAAGGTGAGACTATGGTCTCACTTTTGCCTACTTGAAGATAGGTTACGTATAGACTGAAAATGTTACTTTATCTGCTAACCTCTCGAGCGCCATGGGCAGGACCTAAATGTAAATTGCACTCAACACACTCAGTTTAATGAGAAAGTGCAGTTACCCAATTTGAGTTGTGTGCCCGGTTCCATATTCCATGTATGACACTTTTTGATCATTTGATAACATTTATGTACCACAGTTGCTAAATTCACGCAGAATGACTACTTGATTTACGTTTAATATTCGATATTGATGTTTGAAAACATTATGAAAGATACAGTTAAGGGACTTAAAGGAGATTTGAAAGAGTAAGCTGATGTTTCAAAATTAATTATTTCCTTTAAGTATCTCTCAGACACAGCAAAACCAGGCAAAACTCTAAATGAATAATATTGAGTTAACTTCCTTTCTTCCTAACTGGAATATTGTTATGTTACAGTAATAGGAGTCACGAATTTGCACTTCCTCTGCCTTGCTTTCATACCTCTCCGATAACACTGCACTAATCCTGCTGATTGGTGAAGTATGAAATGTTGGAAAATATCGACCCTATCGGTTTCCTGACCAAAAGTTGATGTTATCGGTAATGTCTAATGAAGTAACTGTTGGTGGTGTACTTCCCAATAGAACCTTTATCAAATGGCAATTCTAAAGAATTATGGCAAAGACTTTTAGTACGCGTCGTGTTTGATTCCTTGCAAAAGGAATCAATGCAGTCACGATGGCTTGTGTATGTGAGTGTTAATATAAGTGTATGAAAATTTGTGTGTGTGTGTGTGTTTGTGACTCGTGACTTACAAACACGATATCTCAAGAGAGGAATGATGGAAACTTTTTATACTTGGTATATGGATATAACATATTGAGAGTAAGAGTCCCATTATTTGTTGGCAGACAGAGGTTATGTCAGGTCAACAGAGATCAAAAAGCAAAAACTAGTAAACACGCTATCTCAATGTAGAAAAGATAGATAATCTCCATACTTGACATGCGCATGCGTTATAATCAGAGGATGAACTTGCCTTTAGTTTTTTGTAGGGACAAGGGTTATCTGAGGTCCATATGTTTCCTTCCTTGAGATATTGTGTTAACAAGATGCTTAGCTTTTGACCTTCGGTGACCTCTCATGACCTCCAACTGCTACCAAAACAAGCAAGAAATTCTTTCCCTTAATATGATGTGTACATATACCAAAAATGAACGGTATCCATCATTCCCTTTTTGAGAAATCATTTTATAAGTTAAGCGTCACAAACACAGATGCATACACGCACACACGCAAATACACACATACACATACACACACGCATACACTAGTCAGGGTGATAGCATGTATATATTTCTTTCACCTTCGGCAAAGAACCACAAATGTGTAAATGTAAGGTACAATTCTATTTAAATCACTTATCATCAAGCTGTAACATCTTTGTTTCACATCAAAGCTCTACAAAACACCCCTTTCCATTTACATCCTTTATCTAATACTTAGCTCATAACCTTAATTAGAAGCATCAACAAAACGTTTTATTCTGGTTATACCGATCATAAATCTTTAAAAATGATTCAGAACATGGCCTATTGCATATTAAAGGTAATAAAAAGGTAAGCCCGTAGCCAGGCAGGATTACGGCAGAGTGGGGGAGAACAGTGGCTCTGGCATGTCTCTGGCGATTGGGGACTTAAATATCAAATATCCCAAAGGCGTTTATTTGTGATCGTACTTCACGGAATTACAGCGATGCTAAGTTCTATCCACTTTTTCCTACCTTTTGAAATATTTCAGACAATCGTGGCATACGTATTTTGTAATAAAGTCAAGTGTCTCAGTGCTAAGTCCAGAGTTGGTGCAGGGTGAACCGGGAGGAGGCAAGGGGAGGAGACGGGGAGGGCTGCCGCCCGTCGGGAGAATTTTTCAGTTTGTCTGGGAGCCTTCATGAGTACTATAACGCATATACTCCCTGACGACGATCATTCGCCCGACCAATTCCTTCGTTTGCTCTTAACTTGAAGGGCAGATTCTTCAATTCGAACCAACATTGAAGATGAACCCTTTTGTTTTTGGTAGAGGTTGAAGATTATCTGAGGTCACTAGAGGTGAACCTACAAAAACTTGGAAAGCTAGTGCAAGGCTCTCTGATGGCTTCACGCTAAATGTTATGCCATTTTCATGTTTTGGGGGTTGCTTCAGGGTTTTAGTGTACCTGCAGTGAGAGATATCTACAACAGAAGAACTTTTCCTAGGGGTACTTGGAGCTCAATGTATCAATTTCAAAATCTGGAATGAGAAAGTACTAAAAATACTTTCAGAGGCTACGGACTACTAACTGTTTGGCTTTCTGGTTTGAAAAACTAACACAAGAAATCATTGAATATAGCAATCTCTCTTTGCTGTACTGTGATTCTTCACAAGTGTTGGTTAACACACACAGGTATTAAAGAGGCTACACTTAAGTGTGGTGTGCACTGCACACTCATAAAAAATTGATCTGAAAGTGAAGAGATATAAACCAATTAACTTTCGGCAAGGAGTCACTATTCATCCCCGCTGGACTTTCTGGTTATAATTTGTCCCTAACCAAATGTAAACTACGTATGAGTTCACCAAAGAAGACACGTATAGGGAGCATTTCACTGCTTTAGGGTTTAACTGAGGCCGATTATTATAGATAGACAGCTGTTAGAATATGATTCATAATCTTGTGGGATGACAGAGAAATCTGATACAACCTTGATGCATTGTATGGATGCACAATTTATGCCTTAATGGGTTATTGATGCTTTGATATTTCAAGGAGGGAATTAAGAAGGGAATTAAGCTTTTATTGTTCTCTTTTACTTGTTGTTGAAGGAAAAATGCAGTCCCCCAAATGTGAATTTGTGTACCCCATCATCCTAATTTAGGAATGACTCCTCTCAATCATGTGACAATAATTTAATTACAAATTTGGTAAATTCATTTAGATTAACGTCATGTTTTACCTTCAATATTCAATGTATCAATACAGAAGCATAATGAAAGAAGTGTGAACGGAATAAGAGGAAATTTGTAACATTTAGCAGATTTTTGAAAATAATATGCGGTGACTGAAGGTCAGAGGTTGTCTGGGGTCACCAGAGTTTAAAATCTGGGAAACTTGTGAAAATGTATTTCAAGGCAGGAATAATGGACACTTTAAATAGCCTGTATATGGATTTGTCATATTACGAGAAAGAACTATATTAATTTTGGTGGAGATAGAGGTCATCTGAGGTCACAGGAGGTGAAACTACGAAAAACTTGAAACGGTTTGAAAACATCTTACCTCAAGATAAATAAATTAGTTACATTGTACAATTGTCCTATTGTCCTTGATGGCGGTCACATGTCATTTAAGGTCACCAGAGGTAAAAACCGAAACAAAAATTGTAAACACGACCTTTTTAAATGAGAATAGTATGTACCTTTAAGACTTGGTATACACATTTGAAATATTAAGGGGAAGAAACCTATTGGTTTTGATGGAAGTCGAAGGTCATCTTAGGTCACAAGACGTGAAACTACTACATTTTAAACTGTTCGTAAACGTGGTACATCAAAAATGAATAGTGGGTTGTACTTCTAGATTGTTTCGTTCCGTGGCCATCGAAGAGGAGGACTGAATGTTTGTACCATGATTTCGAGGATAAAATTACCAAGAACAACATCATCTTTTCACAAGCATTACTCTAATAAATTCATAAGTTATTCTTATTTTACTTTCCAAATGATGGATATTTGTAAAGGATGCTGTGAATATAAGTTATAAATAAAAAATTAAGTGTATGTTATGATACAGTGGAAACAAGGCCGGCTTCCGAATCCCAATCAAATACGCATTTAGTCAGTTATGTTGTTTGTCTATATTTACTTTTCATACTTGTGGTATAGATTTTTAATATTGAGAGGAAGAACACTTTTGTTTTGGTGGAAATAAGAGGTCGATTGAGGTCACCAGAGATAAAAACTGAAAACCTTTTAAATACTTAATTTCATGTTAGCATTCATGAATGCATATCATACGGGAAGTGTGGATAGTTTATCATACGGGAATTGTGGATGTTATAGTTATTGTGGGTAGAATTCAGAGGTCATCTGAGGTCACCGGGGATAAAGCTAAGAAAACCCTGATGACTGATGTATCTCATACTTGGATGCCAGATTCTACTTACAAGAGCCCTTTTGTTTTTTGTTGGAGGTGAAAGTACTTTTTGGGTCACAAGAGGTCGTATGGTAAAAACCTCGTTTACTCTAGATCATAAAGGGTAATCATGATGGGGCCCATAGCTGGTATGTGATGCTCCTATATTGCATTCAATAATTCAATCGAGTTTAATGGCAGTCAAAGTTCACATGTAAAGGATCTAATACGCAAGAATTCCATTGTTTTGGTTTTTGGTCAAAGGACATTTCAGGTCACCAGTGTCAAATTGTGAAAATATCGCAAACATGTCTTCATATCTCAAGAAGGATAACTTGAGAGATACACCTTAGTGCGACAGAGTATTTCCTTTCGGCAAAGAATCACTGACTTTAGGTTTTCTGGTTAAGCTGCCTAGCTTATATGTACACGTATATTCCGATAAGTCAACAAAGCATACATGCAGCTTAAATTGTGTTCTCTGATAGGTGGAGGTTCAAGATAAAAGACCTTGAACTGTTGGACAGCAAAACTAGGAGTTTTGTATTTTTAGGAACCTACCAGCGATTATTCCAACTGCTGAGGGAATAATTGTCATGCTTCTTAAATCGCAGTCCCCTCAAAAATTAGGCTTTTTAAAGAAAAGAGAGAGAGAGAAAGATCATCGTTTCGGATCGGGAATGATGAACAAACAGAAGGCTCAGTCACTCACCGAAACTGTACTTTGAAGCAGTAGCTAAAATTTTACACGTTCCCTATCATTTCCAACACAAATGCTTCATACCATTTTTCAGAAAATAAATATTGCATGTTCAAGGTACAGAACACTATTAGAAGCCCTGATGAGCAGGGCACCGTGTCTGAAAGCTGTCAAATATTTGCCTAGGTATGGTTAATCCATGAACCATTTTCTGGTTATTTTTGAACAACATATTGGGAGATTGATCGAACTGTGTTCAAAGTTCACCAGACCCTTTTGCAAAGAAAAATGTCAGGAAGGTATTCTGCATGAACTCAACTTCTCATACTCCATTCTCATACTCCATTCTGGTAGCAGTTATCTAATTATCGCTTAGCCCCACACTAAGCTCATACTCCGGTGGTAACAACTGTCCCTCTGTCACCTTCTCCTTCTCTAAGCCCATATTACATACCCCTACCCTGAAACTGCTCATTCCATGTTCTACCAGCAGCTGTCTCATTATAGCCAACTCCCAATCCAATCCCATACTCTGGCCTAATTGAAACTCTCTCGCTATCACCTACTCTCTTCCTAAGTTCATACTACGTCCTGATTGCAGATGTCTCAAAATGACTATCACCAAAACCCTTATGCTCACTACCTTTTCAGGTAGCAGCTATCTCATCACCATCTTCGTAAGCCTTCTGGTCCGGTAGAACTTGTTTCATTATCATATAACCTTAACCCTATAGGCTCACCCTGTATTCCGTTAACAGTTCAGTTACTTTCATTTACCCTCAAATCTTACCTTACTGATGCATGATAACATTGAATAACAGAATTGTGATAAGTGAACCATTTATAATAGTTAAAACTTCAACCGAATTGCATCTCTCGCTTTCTCTTCAAATGGATGGATGGGTTCTAGGTATCTTGGCGTCGGCCTTTTTAACAAATACCAGCAAATAAAAAGACGGTTGAAAATCTCTCACTTTCTGCCCAGTAAAGCGTAACTTTGCTGCATGTCTCAGCTGTAATATTTTACCCTTATTGTGCATTTAAAGAAAACCCAGTTCCTACCAGGGAGTTGTTATTTGGAAGGAGGTTTAACGGAAAGTTTAATTTATGCTAATCCACAAGACTCACTAAATTCTAATGAGATTATCATTGATAAGCTACTTATTTCGTTGATGGGGATTTCTTTCCTTTATTCGTTGGCTGCAATTTGATACCAATATCTTAGCAACATAATTCAAATCTAGTAATCCTATCACAATTGGCTTACTCAGGACAATGCTTTAATGAGTAGGTTTACACCGTCACTAATTTAGGGACTGGTGCTACAAAACTTGAAACTACTGTTTCATTGAAATAAATCAATGAGGTCTCTCCCTTTCTAAAGAACGAACGTCCTTCAAATGAGCTGCGGAGGCAGAAGACTAATTTTTGGGCAGCAACAATTCGGAAAGTTTCCGGAAGTTTCCTGAAATGACCAGGTATAGAGCCATGTTCACATTGTTACATAAACACTAATTGTTACATAAACACTAATTGTTATACTCTCATATGCGTCATCGAGTGTCCAAAGATTCAAAATTTTTGTAATTTTTCCAGCGACTGGCAATGCTATGGCAATAGCGACAAACCCCCAGTCTTACCGTAGATGTAGCAGACAACAAATCCCTTTTGTATGATTTACGTTACCCAGTGTAAGTCGTATAGAAATGCCAAGAAGACAAGAAAGATACAAGGTACAGGTTACTGTGTGACATTGGCGGTGCAAACCTCACTTCAAAGCGATACATCTCCTTCCAAATAACAACTCCCTGTTCCTACTACCAGAGCTAAAGTACAAAAACTGTTCTAAGAATAAGGTTAATTGGCCCAAAGTCGAACCACTTTGTATGTTTCTGTGTTTAAATGAAATTGTTGAAGTATTTGCACTAAACTTAAAGTGTACCTCAGGTCTAGAAATACAAGAATATGTATTTTGAGGTTTGGAAATGTGTCACATTTATCCAAACCCCATTTTTATTGCTTAATCCTTTGCTGAGATATAAAATGTTGAACTTCATTCCCTTAACTTAAAAGTGAAAGCACAATAATTTGTGAGTGTTTTGTACAACTCACATTACCTGCCTTTGTTTCCCTTTGTGATTAAAATGTTTATATGACATTGAAAACATTATGTGTTCTTACATGTACACACCTGCGGGGAGGACTTATATTGTTAAGTCATCATATTACAGTAAGGTAGTGATCACATTTTTACATTTTTGTATGTTATTTTCATTTATTGTTATTTGGGTAGCTAGCCTTGTTAGCAGCTTTCTGTTTTTCTAGTGTCTTTAAATGGTTTCATTGTATTTTGGTATGTATACCAATGTTGTTTATGTTTTGTTATAAAATCATTTCTGAAACAGATTTGTATGTAAATGAGTTTTGAAGAACGTGCAGTGACTTTAAAAAAAGAACCAACCAAAAAAAAAAA
>WURT03276159.1:0-10635 GCA_009936505.3 Holothuria glaberrima
ATATATATGGACAAAGAGTTGATGGCCCAATACCACCTTTTATGAAACTAGGCTTTGAGGTAAAATAGATGTATAGAAACAATACGTTTGGTCTTACCATTACTCTGTCTGGGCAATCAAGGTCAAAGAATGAAAATGTGATTGTGAGAGCAGCAGAACCTGTGAAATTTATACGGCAATCAAGATTTTTAGGGACGCGACCCATGGGATATCCAGGAGACACGACCCTTTTCTCGTCATTCGCAGTGATGTTAAAGGACTCTCCGCAAACTGAAAAAGAACACACCACCAGTAAGAGAAAAGAAAATTTTACTGCAAGATCACACACACACAATATTACAATTAATCATTTGGCTAAATTGTATTTAGCAAACCAGCAAAACGAAACAAAAAATATTTACGCCCCCTGTTGGCTTGGGGTTGTAGAATATACCTACGGTTTTCCCCGCCTGTCGTAAGACACTACTAAAGGGAAGGACTTTCAACGTATTTGAACTGTATTTGAAACCGAACTTAAACTTGAACCGTATTTGAAACCGTATTTTAAAGTTCACTTTTTTATCCAGTTGACACTATATAACACATTCGTGTTGGTGTGTCGTTAAATCTCATCTAACTAACCGACTGCATGTTCAAGTAGTTGGAGCATCCGACTTGCAGCCGGAAGGTCGGGGGTTCGAATCCTGGCCGGGTCATACCAAAGACTTTAAAAATGGAACATACTGCCATTGTGCTTGGTGCTCAGCACAAGCAATGGAGTAAGGAAAACAAGCCAGTGAGCCACAACTGGGAAAAAGGCCGTGGCCGGCCCAACTTAAACCAATTGGTTACAAACTGAGCCGTAAAATCTCATCTAACTATAACTCATCTAACTAATTAACTTAACTTACAACCTCGATAAAGAACACCCTGTTAGTCTAATTATTCCACTACTCTCCCGCCAAACCCCTTCAGGGTTTAATTTATCTGCCTATAGATAATATAATCGAGGGCGCCTAAGCGGCTGCCGATTGAGGGCACCACAGACGACTATATATCGTAGGCCTGTCCCAGGTTTAGCGTTAACCGTGCAAAGTGCAAATGTGAGAAGAAAACGCACAACGAAAATCCTTTGTTCTCCTAAGAAGCTGCCCAATTTATAAATAAAGAGGCGTAAGAAACAGAGACCTGTTCAAAGGATTTTTTACTGAAAGGAATTGGGGAGTGAGAATTTTTCAAAACAAGCCTTCATGACACCATCTATATGGAGCGCCATCATCAGTTGATGCATAACATATCGGAGAAAGTTTTCGCCGAAGTGTCTCGCGTAAATTTTGCTTTCTGGGCATTTGGTAGCATCTAACATTTTTATTTGGAAATGTAATGTTTAGTAAATATACAGTTTATAGGTCAAAAAGGGACTACTATAGAAAATCCACAAATAAACAAAATGTGCTAAAGCTTCTTTTGGTTCCGTAAGGAAGCCTTGGTCCTCCGAAAGGTGCGGGGTCTGGGGTCTTGTGACGGGGACCTAGTGGGGTCAGGGGTAATATTCCTGTGGGGTACGGAAGTAAAGCCTCGGTAAGCTGTGGAGCATCACGAAATGAGACACTGTCATGAGCAACGGGACGAGGGGGTGGGGTGAGCGAGAAGAGAGAAAACTATCGAAAGGAATCGATGACTATTAAGCACGTTTGATAACTGTATTTTTATTTTATTTATTTTATTTGTTTGTTTTTATTTATGATTATTCACCATCGGCCAACATGGGTGAACGTAAAACATGTGAAAGAATGTTTTGAAAATATTTTTATTTACGAAGATGTACACTTCAAACCTCGTACTCTATGCTTTAAAAGTTCCCCATACATGTTATTAGAGTGCATGGCATGATCCTTTTTTGATGTCAGGCCACACGGAGGATAGATCGATGTACCTCTAGTTCTTGCAGAATAATTTCGTGCTCTAATTCCCTTATAATGGTCATCACATATGGAGTGTGGAATGAAAAAGATTGTGCGCTAAGCGGGTCTTAGTTCAACAATAAAAATCATTTCAAGTTCATAAAATTTATATGACGCACTGTTCAAAGTATTATAATGGACCTTACCAAAGAGAAATGAAAAAGGGAAAGACGAAGGTAAATAGGGTCAGATATCATCGAAGGCACAACTAAAGAGGTAGCTTTTCAATAAAATCTGAAAGTGTTTCAGAGAACCTGTCGACGTAACTGAGTGGGGCAAATCATTTCATAACTTAGGGCCCTGAACAGAGAGAGAGAGAGAGAGAGCATTCTGTCCAAACATGGACATGTATCTGGGAACAACTAGACTGAGATTGGTCTCAGATCATAGTTCATATCTAGTTTTCTTGAAGCAGGACAGGTAAAGTGGTGCCATGTGATGAAGGGCTTTATACACAAGAAGCAGATCTGAAATCGATTTCTGTTAAGCATTGGGAGCCAACGCAACTCCTTCAGCAAGCCCAATGATGGAAATGACCGACTCTTGTTAGTAACTAGTTTAATCCATGATGTTTTGCGTTTAGGCTCTCTGGCGAGACAAGGTCCGAGCAATATACTTGCTTTAAAGAAGATTCTAAAGTAAGAATAGCCGATAATCCACTGAATCTTTCAATTTTCATAAAATTGTCTTTTCAAAGAGGGAAAAGGTGAAAATAATCCTTCTGCTTCGCACTTTTGCAATGCTTTGTTCGTCCTTCATCACCAGCTTTTTCCCCAAAACTACCAACTTAATTCTGAAACCCTCAAGGTTAACTAAGGCAAATACGTTTGACAACGTATATTGATCTTATTGATGGTAATCATATAGCACAGAGGCTGAAGCTCGAAGCCCGAAAATTTAGATAGTTTGAGAAGTATTTGCTGTAAAACAACACAATTAAAACACATCTCTCTCACTCGAGTAAACACCTTACCCTACCTCTTACTCCAATCTACAACTCAATTTTTGCTCGCAAATCGATTAGTGGCAAGGGCGTCCGATACCCCAGGGGCCAGTGCCGTAATATTGAAGTTATCAACAGTGAAGTTGCTTTACAACATTTGGATAAGTATTCAGTGAACCTTTCAGGAAATTATCAGTCAATCAACATCATTTTATAACATCAGGTAAATCTTCCAAATCTCTCCATGTTTTCTTGACGAATATCTTTCACAGTGGGGTTTTATGCTATAGGGCTTTAAAACCAACATCGCATACAGATGAACCAAGGAAATATCCTCCGTGAGTTGATCGATTTAATGGCAGAAATATCGTGACATGATTACAAGACTCAAAAGAATACTAAAGACACCAGTAAAGGCGTCCAAAGCGGGTGATGCGGGCGCTGCAGCGGCAGCTTCCCCCCCCCCCCCCCCATTCGGGCAGAATTGTCGTATTCTGTGATAAAATATGTATACCAGTGTCTGGCAAAAATGTTTTAAAATTTCGTGCAAACGTGCTGCACCTTTCCCTCCTATTACTGGAAGTAGTGTTGTAGGTTTATAGATACCAGGTTATACAACTCGTGTTGATGTGACGATAACTGCCCCTTAATCTGTTAATCTGAGCAATATGACATACTTTAAAGGCAAATATTGCATTTGTTTGACAGAAAGTTTTCGTATTTTTTAAACCAATATTAACAGATAAAAACAATTCAAAATAAGGCAGTACGGTAACTTTCTTTTCAAGAAATAAGGCTCTCACAGCAAATAATTTGGTTATTTGTTGCACAAAAGTAATTCCGTAATTGTTCACCCAAACTTTTAAATATTTAAATGATGCACCATAGCTATTGCTAGAGTTTCTTGGTAAGACTGAATGGTTAAATAATGATTTAAGGTGTTTTTCTTTGTATATAATGTTGGTGTATTTTAAACGCAATACTTTCCCTTTGAAGTTATACCCATATACCTGCACTTACGAGGTACTGATAATCTATCAGATCGGTAAACCAGGTTGGCATTGTAGCCCAATGTACACCCAAATTGCGATCATTTCCTACTTTTTTTCTCGGGGCTTGACTTTCTGTTACATGATGTTATTTTGAAGCCATACGACGATCTCCTTAAAACACGTACAGGGCCCCTTTATTCCTGATGCAGTCCCGTACTCAGGGGAGTATAGTTCCCCTCTCCCGCGTGATACGCAACTTAAAAGTTTAGATTTATACTTCATTTTTATTGTTTTTTGCATCACAACCTTGAGACATGAGTTTCTGAGCCATCATGGAATTCTATCCACACTTTTTTGAACCCACATCTTATAAAAGTTTCTTCAGTCTGACTTAAAAAGCTCGTATTCACATAATAACGTGTACATTATCAGATCCTACTTTGATAATGAGCCCGTTATCATATGAGACCATAACAAAAGTCTTCTTTGATAACGATATAGATAATCGTACCGTTTCTGATGAAATGAACAGCATATTTATATCCTTTGCTTCTAACTGCCCAGTCTGTGTTCATCCTCGAGAGATAATGCCTTCCTGACGACATAAAGTATGCTGGTGTATTCAGAGTATTCAAACCGCAAACTCTCAAAATCCTCTCCTCACTGGATGTTTCACCATCAAATAGCTTAGAAGAGAAGATTTTAATACTAAATGTTAAATTTATGGGTGGAAGATAAACAATATTCACTCAGATATTTTTTTTCAATTTTTTGCATATCACGTTACTTTTAACTAGTATGTTCAAATGTTAGACTTGTGATATTAGTAAAAGAACTTAATAGATTAGTAATCCTTTGTGTTCCACATGAATCACTTTGGCAGTGGTAACCTGTAAATACTGATATTAGTTTTGGAAAATTGGTTTATCGTGTGACACCTCTTTTTCAGGGACCGCGGGACGGGGGGCTTTAGCTCCAGCACTTTTTCTGCCTGGGCATTTTCCCCCTTAACCTGCTTTTATTTTCTTGAAAATATTGGGCTGCTTCGATGATTAGCTTTCCCCTCCTCCCCACTTCAAAATTGGCTCTGTGGTCCCTGTTTTTACTAGGTTCTTTCAATTACTAGACAAGGGATCAGTGCAAAAATTGTGGAAAAATGTCAACGTATGTGTTATGTAATATGTATGCGTAGGTGTTCATTTATGATGAGGGACAGTACCTCAGAACTGTACAGGAAGACTTGTGGTCCAGGTATAGAGAAGGCGTGGCGGGAGGTAGTCAAATAATATTGCAGAAGGAAGATGTAAAATTATTCTAAATGATCAAAGTGTTACTCTATTTATCTTACATGGAAGAAGATTGTAGCCCTACAGAATACCTGAACAGTATAGAGATATTGTGCTCATAATAACTGCCGTACTCTTGCATCTAATTATTCTTAGTTCAGTAGTTACAAGTTGAATAGTTTGTTACACATCATGGAGTTAACAAACAGAGAGAGCACAGTGTTGTCAATCAATGGGGAATTAAGAGGAAGTGGAGTCCCACCAATCCTACTTAGGGGCGTAACTTAATCGGATTTGTTGGGGGTGAAGGTATTTTTGCCCGGCGAAATCAGTCAGTACCCTGTGACTTCATGTTGTAAAAAGAAAGGTAAATAAAAGCTGATTCTGTCACTGAATACTGTGGTTTCATATTTTACTTTGTCGGCAGCCATGTTACACAAAGAACAGAACTGTACTGTATGTATTTCACAGTCGAGAGCCTCATAACATAGTTTAACAGTATAATTAATCTTTACTTTAATCCATAGGCGTACGAGGCGGGGGGTGGGCAGGCTGCCCCCAAAAATTTTCTGAGGTCGAAAATTCGGGCAATAAAATGACCGAAATTCGGGCACAGAATAGGTGAAATTTCGGCAGAGATGAAGAAAAAGGTAAAAAGATTGCCCAAATTTCTACTGAGATCCTGAATTTTTGATCGAATTCCCGAAAAAAGTGCAAGGATTTTCGCGTGCTTCGCGCGCATGTAGTTATTTGTCAGTATCACCTCTATCAGATTTTCGAAAAGGCTCTGACATGCACAGTCCTAATCACTTCCATATCCAAATTTCATAAGATATGAGTGAACTTGCTAATGGTATATGTAGCCTAACAATTTACCGTTCACTTAGTTCGCGCAGAGTGGTTCTGATTTACCCCAAGAACTGAGTAAAATTCACTCAAACAAGCAAGATGCAAAGATTTCCTAAAAAAGTAGAAATTTTTGGAAATATATCCAACTCAAATTTAGCAATAAATGTAGCACCATTTCACGTCTATCCCACCTTACGTGAGCAAAAATTTTCCAAAGGGGAGGAAGGGGAGGGGGACACCTCCTCCCCTTAGACCCCTCCCCCAGGACGGCGATTCGCATAAGGTGAAAATCCCCCCGTATTGGAATATGGATCCACGTCCTTGACTTGGGGCATTTATTTGAGATTCGGGCAAAAATTTTCTGCCCCCCAAATTGGAAGAGTCCCGTAAGGCCTTTGCTTTAATGTTTACATATACATGGTAATGGTGATATGCATGCATCCACTGGCGGATCCAGAGCCTTTGTTTGGGAGGAGCCAAACTGGTGATACAGTGATATGGGGAGGGGTCTAGGGGGAGGGGTGTCGCCCTCCCCTTTGGAAAATTTTTCTATATCCGAATGCCCTCAGATGCGATTTGGTGCAACATAAGTGTACAATTGGGAAGTTAATTTTCTTCTATAAAATTTTCGGAAACAATTTTTGGCCCATCTTTGGGTGGGGCCATGGCCCCCGTTGGCCCCCTTGGATCCGCCAGTGGAATGATCCATTAACACTTTAAAAAACAGTTTTTTTTATAATATATACCTAAATAAATAAAAGGTTTTTTAACTTTTACTTGAAAGTTGAAACCTCTGCTTCTTTATAGGCCTTCATGCAGTGTAAAAGAGTTTACTTTATTTTTAGGTTTCGCATTTTCTCTGTCGACCAATCATTTTAGACGGTATCAATGTTTATGTTGTCTGTGAGATCTGACTCACAGGTAAGAAGAATGCAGTCGTTCAACCGCTCGTCGAACATTGAAATTAGTTCGGGCTCTGATTTAATGTCCTTCCCGGAATCTAAACTGTGAAATCGCAAAACGCCCGAAGCTCGCGAAAGTTTTTAGGGTATAAGCCTACACAAAAAGAATCTGCACGTATCTGCTTATTTAAAGCTCGTACAGGTTAATTGTCATAAAAATTATGTTTTTTTCTTTTCTATTGTTTTATTTTAGTTTTAAACATATTATCAAACTCTCAAAAAATAAGACTTTTGATATAACAATTTATAATATCTTTTTATCTTTTATTTCGATGTTTTTCCTTGAGAAATATATATTTTTGCCCTGCCAGAGTCACATTTTTTCGAGTTGGGGGTGAGCCACCCCAACCCCCTTGAGTTACGCCCCTTCAACCGAACTGGCTCCCCACTCATGATAAGTGCAGAAATGTTTACCAAACTGTCTTTTGAATGTCATAATTGTAAAGTTGGATTGAAAATATGTACTTTTCCACGGGATAATTTGGTTTTTATTACCTTAAACTTGTCTGTGCACAAAAGAACAGAAAGCATCCACACGTCCTCAACAATTATAAACACCACGTGGTTTTCAGGTGCCTCCAATGTAATGTCACAGGTTAGGTCATGAGGTGTCTCCCATGGATACCCTGGTGATGTCACTATGCATTCGCGTGTCACGTATTGTCCACATCCTGTGAAGGCAATTACACAAGCAAAGCTCTGAATCGGATTTCCGAACTTCATAAAGAAGAAAGTAATGGAGATACCAACAAATCTGTGTAAAGTTCAATGAATTCAGTTTAATATTGAAGTGAGCTGTAGCATAAACACAGTTTGCATCTCTGAGACTAAGTGTTCCTTCACACTAGGCGTCTTCCCCCAACATTGCTTTCACCACCGCCCCACCAGTAACAGACAAACTGGTATATACAGCTAAACTTTGACAGGTTCAGAATGAATTTGGAGAAGGGAGGAGACCCCTTTACACATATTCAAATATATGTGCAAATAAATGCAATCGTATATGGTGAATTTTCAACTGTTTGAAGTCACCACATGCAACTGACTGCGTTGTTGCCGGGTCACAACGAGCCTGTGTTACGGAACTTACGGGGCCCGGTAGTAAAAGCCCGCCTGCTAAGGCCTAATGGCTTGATCTCTTGCCCAATGCCTTCACTCTGACAAATAAGCCTGAAACTAATTATGACAATAAATTAAAGGGAAATGCAATGATCCCAATTTGAATTAGTGTACCCCGGTACCCTAATTCATAATTGGCCCTGTTTAATCATGTGACAATATTTTTGTAACTGAAATGTCCAATTTATGTTGAATAATAACTTAGTTTAACTTCGATATGCGATATTTTTGTATCATGAAAGATATTTGTAAGGAAATTTAGAGACAATTTGTAAGATGTAGGTGTTGGTTCCGAATGAATTATGGGCGACTGTTCATTTTCTTTATTTCTTTAAGTACTTCATATGAATTTTGACTTGATTTCTGACATTCCCCATTACATCGTCATGTAGTTAGCTGGTTAGTGCTTAAAGTTTGACAATCTATGCGCGCCGGGAGTTATTTGTTTATCAATGGCACGATTTACTGCTAAACCGTATAGAAAGTACCAGGGAGCTACTTCCTGGAAGTACTCCAAGCAGCACACTTGTAAGAACATTTTTGGGAAATCGAATAGTATCTGCTCATCACTGCAGCTTTGCCCTGGATACGATACTATATTGAGCAGATAATTTACCATGTCAATTAAAACTGGTTGTTTGCTATTTTTATCGAAACAACAAGGTGGCAATTATTAATATCTAGCTTTTTGAATACAAAGACCGATCAATTTTCGTCCACCACATCGATTAAACACAGTTACCTTATAAACATAATTATATTGAGGGTAGTAATATTTAAAAAGACACTTTGCTCAAAAGTTGACCTAAGAAAAAACAAAACAAAAAAAAAAAAAAAAACTGTCAATTCATTCATTGATTATGAATTGTGCTAATTGATCTTATGCATATTTTAACACAGAGAACCTTTGTCGCCTACATTTGTTTTACTCTGTTGTAGTAAATATATAAAATGGAGGGAAGAGAGTTTTGCTTTATATCAGTTACCGATAGTATGTCAGCTTCACTAGTGACATATTCGTCGATTTCTCATCTTTTACAGCGTCACCCCCTCCTCATGCTATGTTTCCTTGTTCCCAGTACTAAGTTGCTTAGTAATCAACATCCCTTTGACGAATTGCCTCTTTTAACCAAGGAAAACCACTCCGTAAATATCTACATAACTAGTAGTACACTCCTCATCTGAAAGACTCAGAAACTATTTAAGATAATGTTTGTTTCCTTGTAAGATTTTAAATGATCACTTCGTGATCAACATTTCATGACCAGAGGCAGCAATTTGTCAAAGATTTTGTCATTTTCCGAACACTGAATGGGGAGACCATAGGAGGATAGTAAAGGTGTTTGCCATGTATTTGAAATGAAATGACATGAAATTTTGCCTTTAAATTCTAGTGCTCTAAAATCGACATCTTTTGGCCCTAAAATCGACAGTATTTATTTTTGATGAGGGAAGGAGAGTGGATTCTGCCCCAACCCCACCTAATCCGTCCATAGTTTCCCCCCAGCTTCGGATGAGTGAGGCTCATCTTACTGACAACGAACAAAGCCTCATATCATTGACTTTGGCGATTCTCTAATTTTATTTTTCATTATTGATTCCTTGCCGAAAGCAGGCAAGGAATCTATGCTATGGTGATGTCGTATGCGGTTAAGTGTGTGTATGCGACACTTGGCTTGTAAACATGATATCTCTAAATTGCAATGACCATATTTGGTATATATATTTGTCATGTTGAGAGGAACAACCCTGTTTGTTTTGGTAAAGGTCAAATGTCATTTGAAGTCACCAGAGGTCATAAACCGAAAACTGTATAAACACGATATCTCGAGATAAGAATGACCGACACTTTTCATATTTGGTATATAGATTTGTCATTTTAAGAGGAAGAACCCTATTGTGGTGGCGGTCAAAGGTCATTTGAGATCACTAGAGGTTAAACTGGGAAAACTTTTTAAATGGCTTGTAAACACGATATCCCGAGAAAGGAATGACCGACACTTTTCATATTTGATATAGAGATTTGCCATGTTGAGAGGGAGAACTCTATTGTTTTTGGTGGAGGTCAAAGGTCATTTGAGGTCACCGGAGGTCAAAATACGAAAAACTTGTAAATACGATATCTCAAGGTAGGAAGCTAGGATAGATATCATATGTAGTATGTCGATGCGTTATGATGAGAAGATATACTCTATTGTTTCTGGTGAAGGTCAAAGGTCATCTGGGGCCATGGGGAGTCAAACACTGAAAACCTTGTTAACTAGATATCTCAAGGTAGGATGCATGGATAGATTTCATAATTGGTGTGTGCATGCCTTATGGGGAGAAGAATAACCATCTTGTCTTTGGTTGAGGTCAAAGGTCATCTGGGGTCACCGGTGTCAAAGTCTGAGAACCTTCTTAGCATGATTTCTCAATGTAGGAAGCTTGGGTAGATACGAGGTACATGTATGCTGTACATGTATGGACTGGACTCGAGACTGAATCTAGATTCCGTTCTTCTTAATCTTGTGTTTGACTATGTGTTTTCTTAGTTTATCG
>WURT03276159.1:15342-25459 GCA_009936505.3 Holothuria glaberrima
GTTTCCTTCATGTTTCCATGTAGATGCGATTCCGGAGAAATACGACATCGCATGGATCCGAAGTTCTGCCTTCCTTTTCCTACCTTTTTAAAGATTCTTAATTCAGACTCCCCATCTTGCAAACACATTTGTAACAAAATTTTAAAGTGTCATTATGCTGAGCCCAGGGGTGATTCCAAGTAGGGGTGCCGTGGGGGTGAAGGCAACCATTAACCGGGGACAATTTTCAGTTTCTTCCGGGAGCCTCAATGCGTAAGGTGTGTAATCCCCGAAGACGACCAGTTGCCCCAACGAATTTCTTAGTTTTGATCTAACGAAGACCAGATTCTTCAATTAAAACCCCAAATTTTCCAACTTTCCTAAAGAAAAATCAAAAATTTCAAATTTTTTCAGTAGAACCCAAATTTTTCCGCCGCTTCGCGCGCCTAAAACTTCTCGTTCGCCGTCCTTTTGGCAACCCGTCACATCTGCCGTGTCTTGGGGTTACTGGCCCCTCGTCGGGGAGCTTAGTCTTGCTGTAGTGCAAATCCCGGCACTGACTGCATGCAGGTGGTCAATGATTGTCTTGTAAAATGTCACCGAGCTTTGCGCGCAATCCTCACAATCGACGTTATTTCCCTTACAAACATGATTAGCACAAAAATACCAGTGAATTGTTCGAGCCAAAACTAGGTGTACACTCAACGTAAGACGGCGGACATCAATGGGTTTTTTATGTAAGCAATGTAATGCCCTGAGTGCCATTCGTAACATGTCAGTGATGACTTTATGGTTTGAGGCTAAATTTACTCGTACCACAGATGTACTCAACAATACCTTTTTCCTTCCATTGTACTGTACATTTCTCTCTATTGCAAGCTGTGCATGCAAAATTAAAATACAATAATTCTGATAATTTTGAAGTGAATTGTGACATATGAAGAGCTTGGTGAGCTTTCAGTGTTATTCGACAGTTCAAAGCTCCATGCTAGTGTTCCCATTTTGTTAATGCCTCAGAACTTTCGGGGATTTCCCCCTGTATCCCACTAAAATCATCCTTGTCCACACCAGAACCTTATGGCAGCCCATGGTCCCCTCACCGTTCTGAAAGCACTACTATATTCACCTGCGCTTTCGGAGCTGAAGAAGGTTATCAGACCATAACCTGATTCTGTTCACTAGTGGAGACTTTTCATGTCTCCCTATTGCAGAAGGAAGTTACTACCAGAGAGGTTAAATTTTGCCCGCTTTGCGCGCATGTGCAAACATTGGACCCATTTCTGTAGTAGACTTGGGATATTTCCCCATATGGTTTCCTTAAACAGCCATCATCTGGCGGCACTACTGGCTGAAAACATAATCTTCTTTGGCTCCCCCTTTTGTGGTCCTGTGCCCTCCCCCCCCCCCCATGTCATAATTCTTAGTTATGGACCTGATTCAATGGATGAATTTTCACAATTAACTACCATATCCTTAGATAATGCATTCTGAGGCGAACCAATCTTGTACAATTGTCTTCTTATTACAGCCTGAAGGGTGTAAGAGTGGTTTATTGGGGACGGATTACTGACGAACCAGCAAAGCCCTATGCAAACCTCTAGCTCCATTCATACTTTTTCAGCTAATAAACCCCCTGCCTCATCAAAGTGAGTGACCGTTTGTTTCAGTCACATGGTTAACTTCTTACTTCTATGGACTGCTAAATTCACAACTAGTGACATTTAAAACAATTGGTTGTGTCATTGTACATGCTTTAGTACCAACAACATTGTAAATTAGCCGAATCTTTACAAGTACTACCATGGATCTTGCCCGTCCGGCGAATGTATCTCCTGTATCTATATTGGCGGCTCTCGCACTAATTTCAACGTTACAGTATGTAGGTGAAAGAGGCGTACATTCTCGACACCTGCTACGCAGGTAACCATGGATCGCATGCGTTCGGAGAAGCGATTCCCGTCCCTTTTGTGCCTTGGGCACCGCTGGTCATTCTAACCTGAAGCCCTAATGGAAACATTTTGGTAACGCGCATGTTTTGGTCTCCCGGCCCCGCCCTATATATTTGGAGAAGAGTTCACGTCCATGCCTAATAATCCTAAGGGCCTATACAACAGTAAACGGTGTGAATATGAACCTTACCATAGTCTACTTGCAGTGAGTTTGTTTGCATTTCAACACAATTGCATCAGTTACGTAGCCACGGTAAAGTGCAGGGAGAAGGGGCGGGACGGAAGTGTACCATTTCTCATCACCCTTCTCAAGGACCCACGGTTTGCGGGCTATGAATTATTCTAGTCTGGGTGTTGTTGTGTATCTAATTGTCTACTTATTATATTTTTGCGTTAGGTGTACGGAGAATTTAACAGCAGACTTTGATCGAAAGAAAGTTTAAAAATCGATCATTTACTGGCTCAAAGACAATTTGATCTGCTAACTGCGTTCAATCCTTTGAGAAGTGCCAAGGTAACTTAAATCATAGTTATTGAAACTGCTGGACGCCAAAATGACGAGGTACTCTCTTTAATTTGTCATGCATATTTAATATTTAAACAGTAAACATAATTTTTCACTGCAGAAATTTTCTGCAGAGGGGTAAGATGTAGATACAAAATGGATATTGAAACCCAAAATGGAAACATTGAAATTTATAAAATGTTTCAAGGTATGTTAATTGGTATCATGGCATTTTGGTGTAAAGGCCTGCTCGGATAAATATGACCTAATATCAATAACTCGGACCGTTCCTGAAGAACAGTACGTCTATCTGTTAAAATAAATTTGTTTGAGAAAACGTTTAAAAATTCAGTAATTTCGGGTTTACCTTTGGTTGTTGTCAAACTTTGCGTCAAAATTTCATCCTGTAGATACAAAACGAAAGAGGAATTTACTAATTCACACTGCAAAACTAGCCTGAGATGGTAAGGGGAGGGGGAATTATCATTCAAAATAACTGACAATCAAAACACTATGAGGATGATTCTTAATGTTTTTTTTTTTTTTATTATTTTTTTCTGACAGTAAACTTACGAATCGTCTGCGTGATTAGAGGGCATAGCCTCTGGGTGGCTACATTCCCAATTAATTGCATTTCAGGTTTTGATTATTTTCCCTTTATGAATAACTCTGACCCTTTCGCTAAAAAAGTCACCTGAACACAGGCCCCGTTGGGCTGGTATAACAGATAGGATTTTGTGCATGATTTGGAAAAGGTTACTGATCCCAACAAACTTGAAAATTTACTCACCTTTTCAATTAAAACAGCATGGGACCAATCAGGCGTGTTTGTAACATTGCCGCCCAATCCCTCTTCAAGCTCCCCGTTTACTTCACACAAAAAGTTTGACTGTGCAAAGTTTATCGAGGAACAGTTCCAGTCAGCCAAGCAAACAGAGACACAGTCAACGAAAGAACGAACCCGAAGGTTATACAGGACGTTAGCAACGAGGAAAGAATCATGATGAATTTGAAACTTGCCAAATTGATCAGATGAAGAACAAGTGTATATGGTGACAGTTACCAACAAAAATACTAAAAGATAAATACTTCCATATCTCAACCTCTCCATTGCTGCAACTGGTGATTTCTAACGATTTTCAATTGTACAGAAACTAGAACTCTTTACAGTTTTGCATTTCTCTATTTTTAACGATGAGCTCAATGCATGTATAGACTGAAGTGAATGGCTTAGATATTTGCCCTTCGGTAAAAGTTACCGATGGAATCAATCTTTCCTCTAAATTTGTTACAGAATATCGTAGAAACGTTGCCTGCAGTTTTGACCAATATCTGCAACGAAAGCGAAACTCCTCCTATCCAAGATATACTTCCAATTCAATAAAACAAGAGAAAAAAGAAGGAAAACGATATGTACAAAACAGATGCAAACCACAAGAATTTCCGTCATTTACAATGATCCCCAAATAACAAAACAAGGAGTAATTGACTATCATAAATGGTGCAACTTCATATGAAGTCTTGGACACTATTGAACTGAAAGATGAGAATTTTTTCTCTCACGCGCCAAACAAGCTTATGCACACTTATTGATCTGCTAAATTGTAACTGTTACCTTATATAGAAGCTTCTTAGAATCTTAACGACCTTCCCCAGTAAACATTGTAGAATAGCTTTGTCCAAATCATAAGTCCAGAGCCTTTTACTAGGTCACTTGTGAACTTCTATAGATACAGCTTCTTATGAGGGCGTCTTTCCAAAGAAGAGTAAAAGTGACTTCAAATGACAATCTCCGAGAGGCGTTTCTCACAATGTTTCTGGGAAACCATTTTAGTATGATTGGTTCACCTTTGATCAACTCGTTACTTAAGAGTTGGACATGAAGGATCTTACCGATGTCCGAAGATTTACCCTCATACACTAGCGTTTGTTCTTAATATTTACGGGAGGGAATTTCTAAGTTAATGTAACTTTGAATTACTTTGCCAATCTTCACAAAACATGGTGGCCGTGGGCACCACCTATTTTAGGTAATTTCCTTCTTAAAATGTTCACCCCAAAACGGAGTCCCTAAGGGAAAGTTGGGGCACTGCCTAACTGTGTAGACCATGCATCGCTGGAAAATTATACTAAAAGTGGGCTCTGGACATTGACGCAAAGGAATTGAAAGAAAGTTACGGTGTTCCAGGCTTTCTGTTTTGTATTATATTCTTCCTTCATGCAAACTGGTCTTTTGAGTGAAGTGTTAAAGCAGGAACCCTCATTTTATACAGTATCTTAGCTCAACCTATCAACTGTCGTGATACTCAAATTTGGAACCAGTGTGAAAGACCTATCCGACAGTCGTCATAGGAGGGGTACCTTGTAGGCTATATGTTGAAAATTTCGGAAAGGGTCTATAGAGGCCACAAAATCGATCATATTTAGTGCGTTAGTCATATTTAGTACGTAAGTCGATAGAAGAATTAGAAAACCAACCATATTCAGTGCGTTAGTCATATTTAATACGTAAGTCGATAGAAGAATTAGTGGCGCTCTACCTTCATCGTATGGAGGGCGCTCAAAGAAATTCAATCAATGTGACTAGCAGTGCTCACCCACACACGTACGTGCTTAACATCATTTCACTGTACGAACTTTGTACACCCAGCCAGCCTGTCATTAATATGCAAAAGCAATTGGATAAATTGTACACTATAGTTGTCCTATACCTTCGATATCATTGATCATCCCAGCGCATGAAGTGTGCAGGGAGTGTTGATGACGTCACCAAGGAGCCTCGGTGTCAAATCATCCCGTGGGTATACTGAAAATGAAACAGCCCATAATCAAAACAAAAAAATGTATGAAAATTATAGTTTGCCTTAGAAATCTTAAATAGAAATAATAATATAGCCAATCGTGGATTTCTTACTGTCGGTCTCATATTAATTACAAATTGTTAATTGTGGACAAATTTGAAAATATTTTTTATTTGTAGTTCAAAAAGAGGTAAACCAGCTACCACTGTGGCTCTCTTAGAATCCATCGAATGACATTTAAATACAACTATGAAAGTTTCTTCCGAAGTTACGTCATTCAGAAATTGCACCAGAAACTGCGGTGACTTGTAGTTATGACACCACGCCGTGACGCCAACGTGGGCCCGAGCGTCTGACGATTTCTTGGCGCCTTCCGCACCCATTATCCAGTTCAGACAGTGTAGGCTTTACAAAAATATTTACAAAGGACATCTTTTTGTAGAAGAAAGGGGAGTGAGTCTGATTCGATGAAACAACAATTGAAATGTACGTGGCTCCTGATTACGGTCAGCGATAAGCGATATTTGAAAATGCGTAATATGTAAATAACTATAGTTCAAGTTACGCACTGTCAAGTGTCTGTCTGTGCGACCTACATCGTGTCTGGTTTTTGTAAACAGGTAAAGTGCACTGCTCTACCGCTTGCTAACTGCAAACTGCTGAGAACTGTTTTTGTACATAAAATTCACAGGGTAGAACTAATGTAGTACTTTACGTGGAATAGATAACATACTCTTAGCAAGATGGGAGGGAGCGAGATTGTAGAACTTTTATGTGACACTGAGCAAAGCGCCACCATCAGTTGGCGCGTAGAGTGCCAAGAAGATGGTTGCCCAAAATGACACTTCTCAGGCCTTATAAATTGAGTCTGAACATAAAGTATTTGTAGAAATTATGCTTCCAGAAAGTAAAACAACAACAACTTAAAATCACTTTGTGCGGCATAAAAGTACCGGAATATACTCTGCAGGATCACTGTGGCATTTATATGGGAATTTGACCCACACAATTTAGACTCTTTTTGCAGAATTTTTTAATTCACGGAAATTGAGTGGAAAGTATAGCCCATACGGTAGCCACACATTTATATGAAATTGTCCGTATTAAAATATGTTGTTCAGGAAACAGTAATTACAAGAAATAATGATGTCATTTCATTGTTTCATGTACTGTCAGGGTCTGAGCCAGAACCTTAAGTTTGATAAGTACAGTGATAGGTCTATACCTGGGATATTTTGCGTCTGCGGAGTGCATTCTCGAGGAGGGATCTAAGAGGTGGGGTATCTTCCTCCCAGTCCAGAAATTTTTGTTCACGTATGGTGCCTTAAATGCAAAATAGAGCTATCTTTGGCCGAACTTCGAACTTATGATATCAGTGGCACCGTCAAGGGTTGGCGACTGAGGGCCACCACAGACGATGATGTTGCAATCATTGCCACCCAGAAAAACTCAGCTGATGCTCACTGTCTCGTAAGGTATTTTCTAATTGACTGATGGTATTGTATTGTATCGATTGTATCCTTTGTTAAGATTAGGGATTAGTGTTAGCGTTTGCCAGGCATAAAAATTCTTCCGAGACAGTGCGCATCGGCCCACCTAGAATGTCCGTGTAACTGTGTTTATGCGTACTTATGATAGTTGGCATCCAGGAGACCCCTTCCTTTGTAACCTCGTTCAGAGGTACTTTTCTAGGGATGGGTCTATGAGGAAGGTTTGTTCTCCTCCTCTTTAAGAAATATTTGTTCAGTTAAGGTGGTTTAGATGCAAAACTTTCGAACTTCTCATAATCTAGTGAATTGTTCTTATTTTTGGTTGGGTGTAAGGTAGGACGTATTGTCCAGACAGGAGGGGTGAAAAATTCTCCTTTTGATAAATTTTTGTATAGGCCTACAAGACAGTCTAGATGCAAATGGTGCTATGTTTGGCAGAGCTTATTTAAACGAGAATCAAGAAGAACAGCTTCCAATGGAGATTAGCAATAGGGGAGTATAACTGCAGCATAACGCTCAGAAGATAGGGAGCGCGAGCCGTGACGAATGCACCCCAAGCTCGTGAAATTTTGCATTAGAAATCATTTCCATGACAACTTGCGTGAAGAATGCACCGACACATTTCCCGTTCCTTATAAATGTGCCTGCCACTTACAAGGTGAGTCTGCTGCAGAATTTTCGTAAGCATGTCTTCCCAAAAGAAGGGGAAGGCGAAAAGAACTCTCCTGCTCGGCATTATTGCTATGCTTTGCTCCTCCATAATCACGGGTATGCACACGAACAATCGGCCTAATTGTAAATCCCTCACCGAAGAACAATATAAATATGTTTAAGACGGCATTGATAATAACGACTGCAGTCATGAGACTGAAAGCGCGTCACACTTTAGTAGTTTGCAAAGGATTTGCAAAACTTCTTATAATCTGTGAAGGATTTGTGCTAGGATGTCATTAACATAGATATATCAATCAGTCAAAAACAGGCCTCACCCTATCTATACCATAACTTGAAGAAAGTTATACCTTAAACGTCCTTTGGGTTTATTGGGAAAATCTTTGGAAATCGACTGGGGTACGCGTCCCAGGCTTGCCCCCACCTTTTCCCGTGTCGAAGCCACTAGATTTTACTCATCATTTAGAGATGTTTTAACTGTGGCATTGCACTCCTCAAGGCTTGTGCCCAGGTTAGCTGTTCCCCTTAGTACCTTACTGGGTAACTGAAACAAATTATAGAGAGGAAAATGGAATGACCCGGGAGTCCGTCTCGGTCTTTGGTGTTGGTCCAGGGGCGAGTTAAGACATCTTCAAATGCATATGATTGTGCACTGGCCGGTCGAATAGATGATGTAAGGATATTGTGAAGGGGAGGCTAGATCAATGATGGTAGGGGTTGCATGAGGATTTGGGACAATAATATCATGTAGGCCTATAGCTTTCCAAGAGATAATGGGGCACGTATTAAGATGCTACGGGTGTACGTGAAGGGCACTGAAAATGCCTTTTAAGGTATTGTAATAATTATCCAAAGTCTAATGCACTTGTCGTAAGCTCTGCCTAATCGTAGGAGCCTATGGCTCTGTATATTTTTGGATAAGTGCTATATTTATGTGAAGAAAAGGGGGGTAAGAAAAAATCTGAGGTGACCCGACCCACCCCACCCTCCGTGATTCAGTAGTGCCACCACCGTTTACACAACCAATATACAAACATAAAGTTAATCAAAGAATTAAGGTTTCAACGTACAAAGTTTGTAAAAAAATGAACGAAGAAGCAGATCTATAGGGCCTTTACATGATTTGGGGCATATACAGAGAGATTGTTCTAAAAATGAGAAAAAAGCAGTACGTTCAAAGAAAGAGAAAAGGGGAAGTATGGAGGATGCTCAGAAAAGAGGAACATTGATAAGTGGCTGTTGGATTTGTGGTTTGAACGTACTCTTGCGTGCTAAAGGTCCCAGGGTTAAATCTCGGTGGAACCACTTGAAAATTTTCTGGGAACTAAAATAACGCTTGTTGGGCATAGTGGATTGGAGTGACGCTGACGGGTTTACATTGATGAATTTAAATTGGTTATCTGGCTGTCCTTCTCGGGGAGTTGCCGAGCTCAGGAAGTTGTCTGTTGAAGAAAGTTGTCCGCTTTGCTCGGTTCAGCTGTCAAGCTGTGGTGCAGAAGAAAGGATATCCCATCCCAGCCTTTGGATGGCTGAAGACTTCAGATACACTCACGTTCTTCGGATGGACCAGTTAAATAGCGTTCCTGAAGCAGGATTGTGAGCTATTAGTATACCTCTGCTTCGTTACCATCTATGAGCATCAGTCGAAAAGCGAAAGGACAATGTGAATCAAGCCGGTTTTCATCCACGATCAACTATGTAAAGTGCTCTCGATGAATCAAAGAGCCTCTTTCTGACCTTGAAACAATAAATTTAAACTTCCTGTACATAATTTTGTACTACTCCAAGAGTTCTTTTAATTTATATTTTGGTTCGTTTATTGTTCTAAACATATTTTAAGAACACTATTTATAAACCGCCTGTAAGACCCATTCCACATTTTGGGTTTGCACTTCGGGACAATTAGCCCTCCCTGGGCCTCATTCTTGTTATGTTATTCAGGGCCGTAGCCTGCGGGGGCAAGGGGGCAGCTGCCCCCTGAGATTTCCAAACCCTAATTGAAAAATGGCCTCACTATAGAATAAAATACTAAAAATCTTTAAATCTTCATTGTCCTGATGACGTTTTTAAGGCCCTCAGAGCCTGGGAAATCACATATAACTGTATAAAGGTTCATTTTCCCAAAACCTGACCCCGCCGCAGACGGGCTTTTATGCGTGTTACTCGCACTCACGAATGAATCTCTGTCCTCATTTATGATACATACATATATGGCTGAAGTCCATATTGATCTTAAGACGAGTGTCGTTTCTCACACTGTGGCACAGCATGCTAATATAAAATAGAATATGCTTACCTTGCTAAAATCGATGATCTTGTAAATTAATTTTGTTTCCTCCTTTGTCCTACAGAGTGATTTTACTGAATGCGTTTTTCAAGTTTAATTTTTCTTCTTGAATTCTTAGTTTCTAAAGCATGAAGTCTCATAAATTTTAAAACGCAACTTTGAGGTCTAGAAAGTGTCATTTTTTGACGAAATAGACCTAGCCTGTAAACCACGCACGAACTGGTGGCCTTCAAGTAGCGCACAAAGAAGACGTACAGTAAGATACGCACCAACACTTCGGCTGTGGCATTGCACCGTGTAATGCCATCGCCAAAAACCCCTTCATAATGACAATTTCTAAAAATATAATCATTTCAGAGCTTTGTCAAAGATAGTACCATTTTGCATCCAAGCAACCTTACAAAGGCAAAATTTTCTCAAAGGGGAGGGGCCTT
>WURT03276380.1:0-25458 GCA_009936505.3 Holothuria glaberrima
GAGATAAAGCATCTTGCCCAAGGACACAACACAATGACCCAGGCGGGATTTGAACCGGCTATCCTTAGATCACAAGTCCAATACCTTAACCATTAGGCCACCATGCTCTCTTACATGTAACAGTATCGATGCACTCTGAACAGCATTGATGCAGTTTTAGCAGCATCAGTACACTTATAACAGCACCAGGGCACTTGTGACAGCACCAAACAGCATCATTGCATGTGTAACACATCAGTACACATGTAGTACAATATAAATGCATAGAAACAACATTACTGATCTTGTAACAAGCTGAGAGGTACTTTGGTTGCACAGTTTTGATTATTTATGTTATAGACTGATATTTCAAAATGCATTCTAAGAATATGGAAAAGATGCACTTTTCATGACTAATTATTAAGGAAAGTGAAAGCAACAAAAATATTGCCAAAACGCATATTATGTTTTTTAACAAGCATAACCTTTATTCTCAATCTTCGTGGATAAACTCATGTATTTGATGCCAGAGTAGGTCAGTATTCGAACCACAAAGTTGTGCATAATTTATTATTAAATGGAAAATATTCCAAGAAACACCGGATTTCAATGCTGCTTAAGCAGATGGATGTCTGTAAAAATATACAATACGTCTTATGCTCATCGCCAACCAGAAAGTCTTTGAGTGTGGTACGTAATGAAATCATGAAAAGCAGATACCATACTTAAATATTAAATCTTAAGTTCAACACATTACATACGTGTGCTTATAGCAATTACCCTTAATTACATGTTTAATATTATTTTTATTTTACATCTCTATATACAATCTCCAACAACTGAATAACATCTCTTCTTCTTCTCTAGACCCACCGAAACACGAGATAACCCTATTTGTCCTTAAAATCTTGACATTTTCCTTTTACTGTTTGTTCATCATAAGCCTCACTCCCATCTTTTTGATCAGAAAGAAATTTTTCAAAAATATGGGATAAAAATACACTTGCTTGATATCAACATTTCATACATGGACTTTACGCTTTGTGTTGACCTTTTTCAACATGTTTTGCTGTCCATTGTTATACTTAAAACTTTTGTCTGAGTGGGACTTTCGGAGTATTCATAAAATAATATAAATATTGAAGTCATAGAAGGGAATTATAATGCCCTATGTGGGTTCAACACCCACCCTTGTTTTACAACATATGAGTGAGAGAGAAATAATTTTTACTGTACATGCCACAAATGCGTGACTCAGTATAAAATGTGATTTTTGCTAAGAAATATTTTTGACACTTTAATTTCTGTTTTGTGATTTGGAAAAGTATTTCTTTGTACTCACGTTTTTTTTTTGTGCATTAGCAGATATTTTACTTGTTTCTTCTGTTTTGCTGTATGGTGTCATACTTGTTCCATTTCAAAGTTTGTAAAAAAGCTTGCCTGAGGGAGGGCAGCTTTAATTTTAAGAGGTCGTCTCCATCGGGAAGGCTTTTGTATTTGCCTACATAATCTTTTCTCTACCTTTATCCAATTTTGAAAATGATTTATATACATAAACAGTACTGAGATATTTGTGCAAAAAATACAAAATTGTGTACAAAATGGACAAAATGTATGATAAAATGCTGAAATTATATTTAAAAAAATGATATATACATGATTTCAGGCCTTTTTTCTTTTGTTACTCGCTTTTTTACTATTTTGGGTGTGGCATACTGAATTACTATCATGAGAAAACATTCTTAATTGCAAGTAGGGCATGAACAGCATTATGAGGGCAAAAGTTGCCAAATGCAATTGAAAACTTAAATCCTAAAACCCACAATGATATCCAGAATGTTTAAGGAGCAGAAAGCTTTCAGGGCATAGAATACCGTAAATCCCTGCTTTTCAGCATCATAGTATGTGGGGGGGGGGGGGGGAGAAGGTGCCCAAGTTGCTGATGATGCCAATATTTGGCAAACCCCCTATGATTGCTTTGAATGGAAATAATTGCTGCAATTATCCAATTTATGGAAAATATGGGTGGCAAAGTGTATCTTCATGAAAATCCCTCATTCTGCCTAACCACAGTTAACAGATAACAAAAATACAGCGAAAATTTACAAGGAATTCGAAAGTTTCATAACTCTAAAGAAATCATTCAATAGCCTATGACTCACATTCACAGGACAACTTTGTGGTAGTTTAACATGTGTCACAACGACAAGATTTGTAATGTTGCTGAATGAACTTCCTATCCAAGCCCCTTGTATGACGAAGTATGAACTATATCGTCAATAAGGTTGTAATTGAACCTATGAGCACTTAGTCGGCAGTTCTATTGTATCAAACCTAAGTCAAGCCTATCGTGGTCACTGTTTTTTGGGGGGTGTGGGTTACACCGCTAATTGTCGAAATCGACCAACAGGGTGTATTCCTGTCATAATCGCATTTTACAAAATTACTGCAACAGCTCCATTTCACATGATTAGCACCCTTACTTGAATCTTGGGCGAAGGCGTTTCATTTCGAGTCGAAGTTAGCTGTTAATTCCTCATCGGTTGACTGAATTGGTTACATACTGCAGTTTGATTGTTTCATAGAACGGATCCTCACATACTGCTTTATGAATCGTACACATCAGTTAAAAAACAAAAGCACTCGCCATGTTTTTCCTTAAACTGCATTGCACTCCATACTAATTTTTGTTCGTATGCAAGTGCCATTGTTTATTTACAGGTATACACATCGTAAATTCTCTGGCATTTCCGGCAAACCACGTCACAACACCAAACAAATCTGCAGTCGCATCGCTCCTCCCGTACTACCGTCTGGGTGTTATGCCCCCTACCGCAACACAAAAGTTCACAGCCGTCAATTCCATGCGATGTACGGTTGCATTCTCTTCCCACGGTACCCAGTGAACCAACTTCCGGGTTGAACTCACAGTAGTCTGGGGAGTGTTGGTAGTAGATTAAATCGTCGGCCGTTGGATTCTTAAAGTGGGGGTATTTTGGTTGCAAAAATTCCTTTTTGGCGCGATTTTCCTTCAACTCTCGGACTGTCATCTCCGCGGCGCTGTCGTATTTCACTTTCAAGATGTTGCCGAGTTTACGGAAGGACGCCATTTGCCACCAGCAGGTTTTGAGTTCACAGCTTCCAGAGATCCCGTGACATTTACACTTCAGCTCCATATTTCGCAAAACCACCTGTGGTAAGGGAAAGAGAGAAAACATGACGTAACCTTCGCCGTGCTATGTTCAGGGATTTGCCACAAGTGTAAACTCCTTGTCTTAGTCACTCTGGGACGTGATACATTTGGTCGAGGGTAAGTGAGAGAATAAAGAAAACACGTCCTTTGCGGCAGAGTTACCCTTACTATCTTCAGGTCTAGGGGGGAGCTTTTAATATTTCATACTATCATAAATTACCACAAACTGGATTGTCCTCAAGAGCATATTATGCAGGTTCAATTCGAGTGGAGAGTACTGGCAATTCACCGGCTTTAGCGTTATATTCTAACCTCCAATCTTGTCTCACACAAAAAGGAATGGGGAGGTAACTTGGTTTGAACCAATCTCGATAACACTTTGAACCAATATGCCAAATGAAGTCGCCCCCATATTGAGTTCATAAAAGAGATTCCATAAAATAGTTAAGATTTCCTTAATCCCACCCCGCCGAAAAACTACATTCACGAATTGATTACCCATGCGATTGTCATTAATATATTGACTGAATTGTCTGGTCATCAAGGGATCTTTAGAGGTGCGACTAAACAACAGCTGGTATATACATGCCCAATGAAAGTAAGAAAGACGGACAACTGCTAATATTTGTATACCTGTCTGCCAGCTTCATTGTTGTGCCTGTTCATTTGCCCACGAGCTTTTACTGTCACATCCTGTGGATTGAGGAATTCTCTGCTGAAACGTGCCCCATGGCGGACATCCTCACTACAGCCTCCCCAGTGCCAGGTCTCGTTGGGGATTATATTTAGGTCGCTGTTGGCTCCGGCTAAAGAAAGGGACGAGAGATAAAAGAAACCATTAAATTTTGTGAAGTAGACTAACCTCTCGTTTGACAAAAGGGTTGTGGTTATTGGTGCAGCAGTTTGAACAGTAACGTGAAGTGGGGGGGGGGGGGTACCTTCCTAGCAGGTTTCGAATATGAACTCCTCTCTTGAAGTACAGCCAATATAGGTACGGAGTAATACGCGTCCACCGGGCGGGCAAGGGAGTCAGATTAGTCTTAATGATAGGCTCGAGCCAGAATGTAACCCATATTGGTACGAGGCGGAGGACTGAAGCCTATAGGCCCAGTCGGACAAAAAGATTGCATTTTTAGGGCGAACTGCATTGTTCTTTTTCGGACACATGCGCTCAGTCCCCCGAGTGAAAATGGTCCCGTAAGATTATGATGTGCCCAAACTCTGTGTCTGGAATCTATGTTTCTGCAGTTCTGTAATATTGACAATACCATTTGCATAAAACACTGTACAGATGTCAATCAAAAGTCGCAACACGAAGATGCTTGGTAAAGCCTATACTGAACTGAAATTTCTCGAAACAATATTTTGTGTTTTTGGTCGATGATTTATGTATATACCGAAGTGACAATGGCTGTCATTAATGACATACAGACTTTTAATGGACATCGTTACATTGAGCGCTTTAACATTTACAGCGTTTTGAATTGAAACGTTTAATGATAAAGGTAACCACAGGTAAATCAACGGTGCATGAATTTTATCGATCTCATGACGTGTGTGTAAACACCTTGCGTTTTGACATCGGCCATTTTTCATTGCTACTTGGAAAAACATCCAAAATGAATCGCAAGATAAATTTTACGAATTTATTTTGGATGTAATAAAAACAATAAATTATTACCTCTAGGTTTGCTATGACGTCTGTCGCATCCACAGCTGATATGATCCCCTCTTGCGCATGCGCGTGAGATCGAATGTACCAAACCTGCCGCTAGAATAGAGTTGACGAAAGCGGTCTCGCGGGAACCTGTAAAAGAAGAAAGAAATGATGTCGGATGTCAGACAGATCGCTATCGTTGATCTTTTGCTCAACAATAAAGTTGTTTATAAAATAAATGAAGATCTATCTCCATCCTGAGCAATTTCCTTTCAAAAGATAATGCTTATTTCCGGGTAATCGTATCGTTTCTCGGAAAAAAAAAATCTCGATAATTATCATGTGCGTGTGAGGAATGTTAGTGTGACGGGAATTACAACCCCTTGTAAAAATATAGGAAAGTTGGTCCTCAAGTGACCCTTACTCGGTCTCAAATATTAAGGGAAAGAAAGGAAAAGAAATGTTGGTAAGTTTAAATAAAATTGATAATTTTTGCTATGTAAAATCAAATAAAACACAAAATGCTTTAAAATATGCGATTTGTCTCACTAATTACTTCCTGTAGGACAGCCTGATAGAATAATTGCTGCAAAGTGTCACACAACCACTTGTCCTACCATCTACAGGTAGCCTGCGTTACCAACTTGACCAGCGTTAATTCGAGTTAGGCTATAGAGCCTGTAATTAAAAAAGTCTTGTAAATATAATAGCCTAGTGAAATTTGTATCGTTGGAAGCGCTTCTAATGCCTTTTTGAAGATAGTTAAATATTTTATTCTAGTGAAGTGGGGAGGGGGGTAGGGGTTCACTATCTGACGCTACCAGTCGGTAAACTGTTGTATTTAATAGGGAATAGTACGAGGTCATGTTATAACATGATATTACGAAAAGTTTAAAATTCCACTCTTTTGGAGGAATATTAATTGTTCTCAAATTGATATTTGGGTGGTTTTATGAGAACCAACTTCAGTGTTCTTACAGATATGTGAGGGTTTCACTGGGACACATTGTTTGCTGATGACATAGTTGATTCGTCCAGATTTACCTCCTCATTTGGGCATTTCGTTCTTAAATCATTGTTTTTTGCATTTACTGTCAATGAAAAATACTGACAAATTCACTCTCCTAATATCGTCCAGAACCCGCGCATACATAAGGGCTACTTGATCTCAGTTCTCCGGATGTGGAACCCTCGCTTTTGAAGCGGACTACCTGTTCTCTTATGTCAGTATGTGAGCTCTTTGCCCTTTATAAAGAACGAACCCTCCTGTCTTCAAAGTCTACATCTGACCTTTCCAAGTAATGATTATTCTTTTAGGAGGGGAGAGGGTAGATAATTTTAGGACATTTTGAGTCATGCCTGAGATTTGCATTAGGACGTAACTAACTAAAATGTCCTTAAAAAGCTATTTTTCGGCTCACGCTTAGCTACCGTATGCTACGTGTCTAATTACTGCTTTCTGGAGGGTAGCTTGAGAAGAAATTATCACTTTAAAGTGCCCTCCATCTTCAAATCGATTGGTCATTAGTTCGAGATTGGCCATTACAGGGACAAAATGTTTTATTTAGATTATTGTGATCTGTTTAGTGGTCTTCCAATACAATTTGAGGATACAGTAGGTCCTAGTTACACGTCTCATTCTTGATCCTTACACTTGTGCTAAAACCTCCGAGCCGACAGGGTTTTGCAGCCTGGCCCTGGCACCGGGACGTTTCCCTGGACCCACAAGGGGTCTTAAGCGGGTTCCCTTGACCCCACGCCCTTGGAGATTTTTGCTCTTTTAGTTTCTTTTGCACTAATCCTCATGATCAATCACTAACCACCCCCACCCGTCTCCACCACCTTGATACTTGAACATAGTATAGTACCAATGTAACTGTGAAGCAAACAGCAACCGCTCACACGTTTTGGACTTACGACTACGCGAGTAAAAGTTTGTCTTAAAAAGTTTGTCCGTCTCAAATCAAGCCGCTTGAAAAAAACCGCCGCTAGAGAGTTTACAACTTCTATTACCCCAATACTTTTTGTGTCATCTCGCACTTTACAAAATGTCCCCCAAGCTCTCCCCCCCCCCCTTCAGTAGCTTGTTTGACTACGAGCCTGCTTAAAATCTATCCCTCAATAGCCTACCCCCTTGAAAATTTTTTATGTACGTCCCTAAAATAAGGATTGTCTTCGATATATCGTTTCTTTTTAAAGAAAGGCAAATCTCACCTCTGTTTAATACGTTCCCAAATACAGACTCGTCGCCTTCTATCGTACTACAGTTCCACCGCCGTCCCTGAAACTGGACTTGGCATTCGAAGATTCCTATGCGAGCGCCCTCAGCTACACTCGGTAACATCTCTCGATTAGATTCACAGAAAGTCAGTACCTTATCATTCTGTAATCCAGGGATTGAGGTGCATTCAATGTTTTCTGGCTCTTGATACGATGTACTGTAAGTCGTGCCCATCACCCTGAAATAGGAGAAAAAAGTATTTAGAAAAGATAAACGGTAAAAGAAAAATCATAACACGGCTGTAGATGAAAAGACTGAAACGGAGAGGAGAGATGATGGGGAAGACTTTGGAAGGACTTTAAAAGGGAGATCTTTTCATCCTAGACAGTTCCAATTCTCCCAACTAAGTTAGTTCTAGCCCCGCCCAGGCCAGGGGGGCAGGCGGGCACGTGTCCCCCCAAAGATCAGCTGTGCCCCCCGGGGATTTTGGGTATGGAAAAAAATATGTACAAACACACCATTTACGCATATGTTGATATGAAAAACAGGACCCACTATCACTTAATCCCTCAAACATACGACTGAAATTGCACAAAATGTTCTCAAAACTGCAATTTTGGGGCGCGCATATATTTGTTAAACTGTATAGAGGACAACCTTATTGGGAGATGTAATCCACAGCTATTGTTTCAACCCTTTACTTTCAAAAGCTATGAGACTACTGGGGTGTTGAGTCCTCTCCCTTAAATACAATTGCCATATCGATTATCTTTTAGCAGATCTTATGTTCGAAAACAACTGTAAAAAAAAATGCGACTTTCGTATGCCTTTTTCAACGCGTATCAAATAAAGCTCAGTGCAAACATTCAGAACATGATTCACTGTCCCTAATCACCCCATCAGTAAATCTTTAGTGTGAGTAAGGCTAACTCAATGGTCAAATTGTGATTTATATTTTTGTGGCCTACCAGTTGCGTACACAGGGGAGGCCATAGGGCCATGCCCCTCCCCCTAACTGTTGCCAATTTTTTTCTTGTTCCTAAAAATACGTAAATTTTTAACACAAATTTTACTTCAAAAGGTAGCAAATGTGGCACCAGATTGCATGTAAGGACACCAAATTTTTCAAAAATTTTCAAAGGGGAGGGGGACACCCCTCCCAGGCCGGCGATCACACAACATACTACATTTTGGTGTGCCCTTCCGGAGGACCGCTTGCCCCCCCCCCCACTTCGAGGAGTCTGGCGACGCCACTGCCAGTAACTGTCTTTGGCTTCTTGTGAAGAACAGTGTTTATTGCTTAAGACCATATCCTGGTGAGTACACAAGGCCCTAATGTGTAATCAAAACACTCCTCGTGCATGCTGTGTAATATGAGTTACATCTTTTGAATTTTGTAACTCTGATGTCAATCAAAGAGTAGTCGCCAACTAAGACTTTTGCTTACCCCCAAGTAATATTCATACTTGGGGTGATACAAACCTCTCTTTAAGATAGCAAAGGAGGACAACATGGCAATGATTGGGACTAACAGATTTCTTCGGTACTAACCCCCACCCCATTCGAGAGCGCCGACTCTAATGACGTCACCAATTAAACTTTCTAAGTACATAAACCCCTGTCCTCACTATCCTTACTATTTCATTTCGCTCACTAATTCCGCCTGGCATCACCAGTACTTATTTTTATCGACCCCCTTCCTCTTCTTCATCTCTTCCAAGCTACTCATAGGTGTACGAGGCTGGATGAAGACTGTCTCCTCCCCCCCCCCCTCTAAAAAAGATTTTGAGGTCGAAAATTCGGGCACAAAATAGGTGAAATTCCAGCAGATATGAAGTAAAGGTGAAAAGATTGCCCGAATTTTCGATCGAATGCCAGAAAGATGTGCAAATATTTTCGCGCGCTTCGCGCACATGTATACGGTTTGGTGGTCTATTTTATGCACCTGAGCTGCAACGAAATTCGGGCAACTTTTTGAGATCCGGGAAAAAATTTTCTGCCCCCCCCCCAAAAAAAACTGGAAGAGTCCCGAACGCCTATGAAGTTACTCCTGATATCGTTTAGTTTGGCATCCTCCCCGCATTCATACATGCAACACTTTATCTTCCAATATGACAGGTATGGCCTGACAAAGCCAGATACGATCAATAAGTGACCTGTTCTTCTTACAAAGGAGGACTTGATAGTCGGGTTCTCTTTGTGACATGATACCCATAAGGCTATTCTTGGAACGTTTCCTTACATAATGGGGGCAGTAGGCGATCACAACCCAAAGTGCTTAGCCACTTTACTAACACCCGTCCCTAGAGACTTCGCCAGTATGCCATCCTAAGGGAATCCTCCACAATGAAACTGAGTCACTATTGTCCCTTACAATGGGAGGTTTCACTGCCCCTGCACACACATCGACAATATGGAGCCCGTTGACAATAGGCTAGGCCAAGCTATAAAGGCTAGGATTACAGAAGATTATTAAAAGGCCTCTGACAGAAGAGTTTGGAAACTTATCTATTTGGAAAAGCAAATAAGGAATGACGAATATAAGCTCGAATCTGCCTTTCAAATTGAACAAGAAAAGGGTTTTAATTGGCTTAACGCTAAGTAGCTAGTAAACGGAAGTGCTATTATAACCCTACCGCGCGGCCATGTCTCAGAAAATCTAAATGTACAGTGAGTAGTTCATAAACAATTTAACTTAACAAGGTAATTTATTTTGTTTGTGATGTTGTAATCTGGTACGATGGAATGACAGAGAAAAGTTAAGCAAGAAAAGTACCCCTTATACGAAGAAGAAAATATTTTGATTGAACCAGAAGGGTAAATTTGGCCTTTTCAGCGTACATTTGTCCCTTTTGGTTTTCAAAAAGTGTAATCCATGGACTGTAAATAACACTTAAATAACCTTTACTATCAAAAACTTAGATAGCACCTTGGTTTCGAACTTCATAAGGGGTTACGTATAGCAAGCTCTCCATAACGACAACTTTCGCTCCGTAAATGCGACCCTGTTAAGACACTCGACCCAGAACAGTAAAACTCATCAAGAGTTTTGGCATTATCTTGATCTTTACGCTATACAGGTAGCCTATATTACACGTGAAAGGCTTATACCAGCTGTAGAGACGTCAGTCTGTACTCCCTTGAATATCAACGCATCCATAACCTCTACAAACTATGTTCTTTTAGAGGGATATTTCAATTGTGCACTTTGGTTGGCAACTCCTTGGTTTTAGGTTGCAACCATAGAAAGTTTCGTAAGGGAGAACGCAGAGTCAGTGTATCATTACGTGTTAACTAGTGAAGCCACGAAAATTATAAGGGCGCTTCCGCTGTACGGAAAAAGTTGATTAGTGTGTCCGTACCACAATGGGCATTCAACTTCAGAAGTTAAATGTCATTTCAGGGAGAACCCCCTGGTCATTCTAAGCATTTTTTGAAAGATTAGAGGAAATTTCCACAACAGGTATAAGCCATGGCGCCTTGAATGTTATAGTGTACACTCCTAACTTGAAAACTTGTAGCATAGGCTTAGAAAGCTGTTCTCGACTGGAGAGGGGTGGACAGGGGAGGCGGGGTGAACGTTGTTTCGGACCGCCGTCCTGGGGAGGGGTTTAAGGGTAGGGTATTTTTGAATATTTGAAGGTCCTTATACGTAATTTGGATCAACATATTGGGCAAATTTGAAGGAGAATACTGCAAATTTTTGACACTTTTACTGAGGAAACAAACAAGTGGTTTTCGTCCGTGAATTGATAGGGACGGAAGTATACTTCCGTTCCACCATACTTTGACGAGGGGGGGGGGGAATTTAGCCCACCTAGAAACTTTTAAATTACTTTTCCTGTATCCATCTTAACCCATCTGGTATATCCCTCCACTTTTTGGAGATTCACCCATTGACTTTCGTTTTTCCATACGGTACCGTACTGTAAACTTTGCTTCGAGGGCACTTAGTATGCCCTTCCCCTCGTTTTTCATACAAATTTCCGATACTGGCTTCAATCAGTGTAGACACTGACCCTGCGAAGCGTATGTGACTTTGTTCATACTTGTAGGTTCCGCAAAAGGACAACATTGATTCGGCAAGGACAACACGGCCACCCAAGCAGGCGTACAAACTTCACTTCGATGTAATTTTCGAGCTTCCGACCGTGAAAAGTTACACCACTCGTAATGGTTCTATTATGTAAGTACCATTGCTACTCATGAGCTGAAAAATGTTCTGCGATCGATATAAAACGGCTAGATCGATTTACTAGCTGGACTCCGTTATCACATATTATCGGGTTATCGATCAATGTTAAGGTTGATTGATCAGGGATATTCACTGTGCTGGAAATCGTCTTGCTGTGCTGTCTTTTGCTTTTTTGTTTAATTAATTTGTTTATATTAAATTGATTCATTGCAGTGTTACTCTGGCCACCCTCTCTCCACAGAGTACTCCCTATCACTGAATACAGCATGTGAGCAGGGAGCCGGGGTGTGTGAGCAGGGGACTGGGGGTGTATTTCAGCTCCCTGTTGTGAGCAAGCAAAGTCATAACATTCTCCTTAGTAACTGAACGGAATGTTTGTTTAGTCTTTGCATTTATTTTGCAAACAAGGACACATAACTGATCAATGAACTACCTGATGGTAACGCATGCAAGTATTTAGCCAGAAAGTGTGATCTACTTACGTTACTTAATCCATGAGAAACTAAACTGATCACCTAGGTTCTTTGGCTAACACCAAACTAAAAGAAAGAACCAATGCCTGCAAAAGTTTGGTTTCATTGTCTCACTGTTGCGATAAGAGGATGGAGTGTGTGCCATTGTGTAGTACATGAAAATACAATATGCTTAATAAAACAGAACCTGGCGACAACTGCCCAGTCAACCCTTTCCCCTTCACACACACAAGCGTACTATCCAGGGGCTGGGGCTACAGCCCCTGGAGTTGCTTAGCACAAAATAAATTTCTTGATTATTATTAAAAAAATATAATGTTTTCGATTTCAGCAGGTTTTGGTTTGGAATATTCCGTGCGCTCATGATCAGTTATGATCATGAGCTTTTGAGGACCTTTCAACTGGGACAATTTTGAAGTGAAACGCGACAAAACTATCATCGAGAGTACCGGTAACTCCTCAGAATATGGAGGGCAATTTGACCATACGATGAGGATAAAGGACAGCATTTTGTAGCCGAAAAATGCGTTCTTACGGCGAAGAGTGAATACTAAAGATAAGATGCTCTCATAATAGTGATACATTGTAATGCACATACAAGTGTGCTGAACACACAATAGAACGTGGGCCCACCACTATCATTGATTTTAGTGGAATTATCATATAGGCTGTAGGACCTTTCAACTGGAACAATTCTGAAGTGAAACGCGACAAAACTATCATCGAGAGTACCGGTAACTCCTCGGAAAATGGAGGGCAATAAACAGCTCTTCTCAGATTTAACATGTCTCTCAGAAACGTCAGCGAATGTGATTATGAATTACTTGGGTCTGAATGATTGTGATCAATACAAATGAAAACACGATAGTAAATATCTGGTTCAAATATGTTTAGAAAAGCATTCAATTCCAAACTTTGAAAAGAAGGATTGAGCTATTTCACTATTTCGTAACAAACGACTGTTTATACAAGGCTGGGCTACATGCACTGTACCTGACTAACATACATAACTTCAGGCGTAAACCTGTCACAAGAGACTTTAAAATGGATGATGATTATGCACAGAATTTAACGAGTATGCAACATTGATATGTATTGACTAAACCAGACTCTATTATCCCTTCAAAAGATCAGTCAAGCGGCCATATTCGCTACTTCTATTCCGAGTATAGTAGTTATACCCAACAAACGTTAACTTTGTGTGTTGTGTGGTATGTGTACCTCAATTAGCAAAGCTGGTTATAAGCCATAGCGTAAAGCATGAAGCTTTTACATGTACACATGTATTTGTAGCCATACCGTGGGTGATAATATGGCTTTAGCCTGGCCGAGGGTGGGGCAAGTTGGCAATGTGGGTTGTTGCCTTCCCACTCCTGAAATTCCAAGAAAGTTCCACGTCTTGCAAATATAGCTAAATATGCCGATTATTTCAATTTCCAGGTTATGTCAGTCTAATCTATCAGGACCCGGTAAAAGTCATTTCCTCGGGGAGAACCATAGCATCCCTTTCGTATAGATGAGCTCGTTCGTAAAGTACTCGGCCCCACGAATAAACCCCCTTTCTCAAAACACTGGATGAGCTTATGACCTTACTTTAGTGCACGGCACTTCCCCCATCTTGAGTTTCTGAGTAAAAGTTTAAAACGAGTTTTTAAAAAAAAATCCCACATTTAGTGAGTCTGAATTGGCCTGAGATTAACGTAATGATGACCCAAGTCCTTCATTGGCAAAGAAACATGCGTAAGTATGGGTACAAACAGCAGGGGGCATCTAACACTTGTCTGGACACCAGCAAGGCCCGTAGCCTACGAAAATGGCGAACTGTCACAAGTCTGAAAGTTTATTTCGACCATGGCGCCACTACACATAGGCTACAACTCTATTCTTCAAATGTCGACATTAATCATTACCATGCTATAGATGCCCTATTTGTATTCAATCAACCAAATAGTATACCACCCACCCATTGCAGAGTGTATGTAGCCTGTGGTTCACTTCGTTACCCGATTTCAATCATCCCCGGCCAATTTGAATAGGAAGCCCTGACATTTTTGCACACTCCCAACAATACACTGTGACAGCAAGTGGAGTCGAACTGCTCTAAGGAGAGTCTTCCAGGTAACGCCTTTTCTGAAGCATGTGACAAGTGACGAAGATCAATACCTTCTTCATCGATTTCATGTCTTGATTATCAATTCTCTGTGTTTAACGCTTGAATAATTTGATACATGAAAGCTCCATTCGTGTACCTGATGGTAAATGTTCGGTATGAGGGACTACGAAGATCCCATGCGTCTCATTTTGGACGTTTGAGCCTTCCTTACCTGGGATAAAAGGATGATTGCTGTCCGTAACGGTAATAGATTTTTACCTCTTTCAGCATCACGTAACGATTAAGCGAACACAGACACAGTGGCACTGTTCTCAAGAACTTTGCAACATGTCTTTAAAATAATTATCGGATTTCCGAAAAATAAAGAACGAACAATCAATAGATCACGATTTTCGCGAAGTGCACACTCATATCATGATTCTTTCTTGCAACTTTTGTTCGAAAAAAGTACGTCGTAGTCACGACTTCGGGCAATTCGGGCTTTAAAGGGTACTGATAATCACAAACGCGTATAAGCTGGGCAGGAGGGCAGCGTGCCCCCAACCCCCACCCCACAAATTTTGGAAAGTCTCCAAATTTGGACAGAATCTGGGTAGACATTGGGGCAAATTTCTTCAAAAAAGTCATAGGAGCTTCGGGCATAAAAAGTCTCTCCCACCAATCCAAATAATACCATACTCCTATGGGTCAGGTCCTATCGTTCATTTATAATAATAGTAAAACGATAAGAGAACAACCCGGGTTTGTATTCTTGTGTTTCAAACTTTACCCCTAAAAAGTGCATCTGTTTGTCTGCCTGTCTGTTTGTCTGTCTGTAAGAATCGATAAGTTTTCTTGCGGTATACTTCTGCATTGAAATAACCAAGAGACAGCTCACATACGGATGACAACGATGCTACTCATCCTATAAATATGAAGGAATACCGATAGATTCTCTCCCAATAAAAATATTCTACCTCCCTCGCCTACATGTATACATGAGGTTGCACGAAACTGATAAGTGTTTCCTTTCTTTCCTGAACAAACTGATAGTCTGATAAACGTTCCAACGGTTTTATGAGCCAGTTGACGACTCTTTATTGAAAGAATCACAAATCAAGAAAATTTAATGGGTTGCGTCTCCCGATTATTTCTGCCAAGCACATGTCAAGTTTACTATACCAGTTTCAAGGAACGCAAGAGATATACGACTTTCGTTTCAAGACCCACCTTAATGGAGTAGAGACGCAGAGCCTGAATGATTTTTTTTTATAATCGTGGAAGTAGGCCGTGCTACGTAGCTTATTTAGATGGATGAGCGTCATCACAAAGCACCGGCTGTTGTCCATGTTTACGCTAAGCGATTTGGTCCCAATGTCAGTATCTTTTTCATCCCCTATCCCACCCCAGGGTTAAAATATAATAGTCTGATAAAATGTGAAATTAACTCCCCTTTGTATAAGACTCCAGTCTGAGTTTCCATCAATGTTTTACTTCGTTGAAAGTCACAATTGGCACGATATTTCAAGTAATGAACACATAGAGAGCGTATACCGGTATTCACCTTACGCTAATACTGCAAGGAACTTACAACTAACCTCACGACTAAAGGCTGAAAGGCAGGTCAGTTTCGTCACCCAGATTAAGAGTTGCTATTTTATAGCACATGACCACTAAATTGACATTTTCAGTCAAATAATTTCTATGATTTCAGTATGAAAAGCTGTTTAGACAGCCAAAATCGACTCTTTGAAATAACTACCCGATACACATAGCCTTTACATTTCTTACTGTAAATGGTGGTATACCATTATCAGTAAAAACTGACTTGTAGTATAATTTCAGGCCCTCTTTGAGCCGCCGGCGGTTTAAACTTGCGACCTTTATTGCTGGAAAATGCTGCGCCAAAGAGTCAAATGGAACCGCCCATAGTCAGATAGTGCCTAGGTCACCCAAGAAGGCTATCTGATGCAAACTACACATTGAAATATCTCATATGTCCCCCTTTAACTTCCTTCAACTCATCATTTTCACAACTCCTGCAAGTACCTCTTAAAATCACTTTTGTTTAAGAATAATTGTCATTCACGATGTAGAGGGACCAAGAAAAACTACATAATATCACCGCAGTGATTAATAGTTCTGTCTACACAACGTGCGTTAATGTAAGTTATCTACGACTTGGGGACAAGGGGTGACGAGCTCGCAGACATACTGACGGACACATCACGTGGTCACCTGTATAACTCAGCCTAGCAATTGTCAAAACAGAGCCAATAAATTGATTCGTGATTTCAAATTCTCCAGTACCCGTCCGATAACTTAATGGGCTTTATACGACCCGTATGATTGACTGGGCTCCGTTCAATCACTTTGAATACACCTCAATGAATTTCATGTAACCTTTAAAATCAACTGGATTTGAGGAAAACACAGGCTATAACTATTCAAGTGTGAAAAATCATTTTTGGTGCGTGGGTAGATGGGTAGATTTTAACAACGTGAAGACAGGAAACGAAGCACTGACTTATAGGCTAGAACAGTAGAAGGGGAATCGAAGATGTGATTGAAATTTAGTATTCTGCACTGTTGCTTTGTGAGTGTGCAAAATAAAATACTGCACATCACGCCCTCATCTGACTTGGAATGGTTAAACTTACGGCTACACAATGGATAAAATAGCCCACTACGAATATTCGGCAGTGATAGCGGTATAAGGGGCCAAGAAAACAGAATATGCTCAAGGATCTTTGGGACTTTTGAAAAACGCAAGTGACAAATTTAGAATCTTTCCATTACAAAGAAGTTCAAAAGCATGTAAATCCTGCTTCGCAAGCAACGTTCCCCATGTTCAGTGTAAAAATGCAATGTTAAACGAACAACGTTATTAACATTATTTACAGGGGCTGTTTCCACCATCCGAAAGACATTTAGGAATATCCCCACATCATTTTATAAAATTGCAAAGCCACTGTTGACATTAATTCATGGCAAGAGCATCACTCTAATTGATCAGTGATGCCTTTGCAGATCACTCAGTATGTCAGACAGCTCACTCACAGTAATGTGTGGATATGGCCTTGAGCAATATGAACTTACTAAAGCCATTATAGCTTTTTCTAGGAGGTGCACCAGACGTGTTCTCTTAAAACTAACAGGAGGATTTTTTCTGTCTAGGGCGACATTTGGTGCCCGTTTAAACCTAGACGGTTGAATATTGTGTATCTACTACTCTGCGGAGCAGAGATTAATAGTTAGCACACCTTCTTTACTTCAGAAACCGAGGAATCTTTCTCATGAGGTGGGCGTGATACCAGCTACGCGGGTTATACCCGGGTAGCTCGGAAACATGAGAATGTGAACTTTATAGAACTGAAAAGGTCAAAGGTTATCGAGGAACTTTTGAACTTAGATATCAAAATAACGTGAAAGTAAAGTCATTCATCATGTTTAAAACAGTGTACTATCATCTCAACAATGTATCTATGGCTTCTTCGTAAAACGAAGTCTCACGGTTACGAATTTTGATAAAAATTCAACTGCTGTGTAGACTGGTAGACAGTACAACGTTTTGTTGCACTGAAAGCGAGGATTTGGTGAATTAAAGGTTTTGCTCAGGGACAAGGATAGTATTAAATCCAAAGAAGATCAAATAGAATTCACCTTTGCCAAAAAAGTTTAGTTACTTTTGTTAACGGGATCCATAGTTTTATTTTGAAATTTCTGTTGATGCAAATTAAAATTCTGTCCACTTTTGAGATTGTGTGGGCTCCGTTGTTGCTTGCCCACATCGCAGCCTGCACACATGGCTGTACGATTTCTCGATAATGAGTAAGAACTGGAAGGTATGCGCGGATAAACGGCCTTTACTCAGTAAGGTATTCTTTAACGTTGGCTTCGGCGTTTACTTGGTTACATAGCCATGACTAGAGCCTTGTCCTATATAGGCCTAGAGGAAATGAAATGTCTATTGGCATCAACCTACAACAATGTCTATTGGCATCAACCTACAATAATCTTTAATTTACATGGCTTTAGTATTAAAACATGGATGGGAAGTTCGTAATTAAAGGCAGCCTGTGAATGGCACCCATTGGTCAGGGTACATGGAGTAAAGTTCTTTAAGGAATTTACAGAAATTAAGTTCCTGGAAGAGAACTTGTCAAAGTAAGATTCCAATAAGTTGTTATTGAAGACTCGCCATATCTTTTTGGTCTGTGGTGAAGTTTATGGACATACCCAACAGAGTGACTGGCCTTCTGTAACTCTGACACAAATAGGATGTACCAAATTCCTGTTAGTAATTTGTGCCTGGATACCATGGATTTTATTGGACCTTTGGGGTCACGTGAAACAACAGAATCATAAATTTAAATTGACGATGACTGGACTATAAATGACAATCATAAAGTCAATGAACAGTAAGCCCATGGGTCCCCCCAAAGAGTCGTGGTGTCTCCGAAATCCGGGGAATCCATCTGATAATTTCATCACCACACGAATAGCTGAACGAGTAGTGAACTTTGTAAGCTCCAGATTCCAGAACCACTTAGTCAGACGATAAATAGAGGGCTCCCTCCAAATCCTCACGGTTAAATTTGGTTAGTTAGATGAGATTTTACCTACGGCTCAGTTTCTAACCAATTGGTTTGAGTCGGGTCGGCCACGTCCTTTTTTTCAGTTGTGGCTCACTGGCTTGTTTTCCCTACTCAATTGCTTATGCTGAGTACCAAGCACAATGGCAGTAGGTTCCATTTTTAAAGTCTTTGGTATGACCCGGCAAGGATTCGAACCCCCGACCTTCCGGCTGCAAGTCGGATGCTCTAACCACTTGACCACTAAAATGCGAAGCAACGAATGGACAAAAGCGTAATAGAGAGCTAGTCAGAAGTGATACATTATTCACATTGTTAAATCGTACTTTTGGATCTCCTTCAGATCGAATGCATCTCCATTTGTTTTCCCTATAGAATAGGCCTAGTTCCAAAGTACAGCCTTAGTGCAATTCGACAATGCTGTTTTATAAATTTAATTATCCCATTTTTGGATAGTCAGAAATACTGTTTTTTTTAAGTGCCGTACCAAAGCAACCCGATGTGTTTCAGGTTAACTGCCATACAAGAAAAGTGCTACAGCCCGTTGTCAGTAGCGTTCCATATCTTTTAAAAGGAATAAACGAAGCCTTTGGCTACCTCATGAGCCTGCAGAGGTTGCTTAGTCAGTGTAACGCCTGTCGTGTAAGCGTGTGGGGGCGTTGGTCATAAGGGCTTGTTAAGTACGGTACCGGTCAATAGGTAATTGACATGTTCACATGAATCACGGTCCTAACAGTCAGGGTAACGCTCGCTAAAGTTGTCCGACCTCCAAATACCAGTTTCATTTTATTGCTTTGCAAGTTTAAGCCCCCCTCACCCCCCCCCCCCATCATCTTCCTTTTCCCTTTTCGAACTGATCTTACGCCCGGATACAATGGCTTTTGATCCAACCGCGTACCATCAGCAACTATCGATGTTTCTGTCTCAATGTAATTTACCAAGCAGCAAAACTTCCACGAACCTCGATGAGGTGTAGACCATGTCGCTGAAGGAATTTTTCAGTTAGTGATTTGGATACTGCCGCACATAAATTGAAGTACGGTACTGAAGAGGACGAAAGTTGAAGGTATTTTAGGCACTATATTACTTTTTATCTTTTTGCTGTAGCAAAGGTCATTTAGAGTGACGTTTCTATAATGGTGGGGCTGGGACCTTTTCGACGGGACCAACCTCCCCGACGGGAGGAGGAGCAACCAGAGCCTTGACAAGGGCGACTAGTTGACGGGACCAAAAGCGAAACTAAATTTTTGGACGGACCCTGAAAATTTTGGGGTTTAATTGAAACGACAAATTAAAAATTTGGAGTTTTATTGAAACATTGAAAACGTTGGGTTTGGATTTCATTGAAGAATACTTGACAATTTGTAGGTTTTATGGATGATCTTACCCTCCTAGAAAACAAAACTAAGATATCTGTCGGGCGACTAAATGCCGACGAGGACACCATTCTTCATCACACCCAGTATGGCTTCCCCATCTGCCCATGGCACACTTAATGATTCCCCTTAAGGACGTCTGTTCTGCCAGACGCAACCCCTGAGTCTCTAACCTATTGTAGCTCCCGTATACCGTAGCTCAAAATTTCAAAGGTCAAAAATGCAAAATTCAAAAAATGTTTAAAAAGTCTTCTTGTGAGTTTTTATAAGAGGTGTAGCGTGGACCTGTTGGTTGAATTCTACAAGGGTCCACTCAGAGACAATGAAACATAAGACATACTGTTCAGTCTACGAAGAAAAAGCGGTTTGGATACTTCACGTATTATAAATTCATTTCCTTACAGCACAAACGACAGCACAGTTCAGTGAAACGATTGCGAGAACATTTTTGAAGTCCACTTCATTTTTATTACCGTGTGAGTGACAATGTTATTATAACTTTCTAAATTTTGACTGACCCTCTAGAGAACCCACAAATTTGCCCCTTGGGTGCGCCATTGCCTCCTCGCATTATACGGGAGCTGTGGACCGGGGTATACAGCCCTATTTGAATAGAATACTTTCTCTTTTTGGAGTGGAGGACCTAAACATTCTGTCTTGAAACTGTTCTGCTGTTGAAAATGACATCTGCAAGAATCTGTCTCACCCCTAACAATAACGGAGTAGCGTAAATACGGCCTATCGTTATTGTAGGCCTACTTTGCGTGTGTCAGGTTACACAGAAGGTATTTTGTCATCCTTGTGCTGGTAATACAAATAGTACAAATTCTCCACTGATAGTATTTTGCTATATGTGGAAGTTGTTTGCAGAAATATCTGGTCTGGGCAGAAAGTTAATTTCAGTGGCTCACCAAGCCCAGTTTGCATGACCACGTTAAATCATTAATGTGCAAATTTGTAAATTATCAAGCCGCTGTAGAATTTGGTATATTGCCGAACGGCTTAGTTTATAACTTGAGTCCCTAAATAACCACAGAGCTCATCTTTAATTGGCCCTTTTGCTACTGGTGAAACTATTATGGACGCCGAAGAACTAGACTATCGGGACTCGGAGGAAATCTTGCCACTCTTCGACCATCCAAAGGCTAGAACGAGAATTCAAATGCTAAACATGAAGGCAATGACTGCCTTGACAAGCCTGCTCAATGATACTCTAGTGAGCAAAGCCAAATTGGACAGCATTGGTATGTAAGACTGTTAAAGAGCACTCTGATTTTCCATTCCGAAATGATTTCTTTATAACAAAAAAATACAACACTTTTACACTTTTATAAAGTATTATACTCAATACTTTCATGTGTGTGAACCAAAAGTACATGCGGCATAGCTCACCTTCAGTGAAACTGGATAAAACCACATTCAACAAGAAAAGGGGTAGGCCTATAATTTTTGACTATGAATCAAATTGATGAAAACGATATCATTATCTATACCATGACACTGCGGAAGTTTCTACTTAATAGGAATGATTCAATCGGCTCCTCACTGTCTGGCACAGACCTAAAAGAACTGTCAGCGTAAAGCTGTTTCTATGCAGCACGAACAAAACGATTAGCATATACCTGAAGGACTTGTTAGGGTACACAAGTTGAATTCAATTCAATTAACAATGGGTCATTTCTAGTCAAACTCTTCTACCCACTAACGAAGTTACAGATCGCTCTTTCGATTCACCTTTAGGCTGACCTCTAATTACAGTTTTGAGGACAACTCAGATAATAATTATTTTTGTCTACTGTGTTGAAAATAAGGTTTACATTTCGAGGCAACCAACGCTTTATTAAAGTTCTGACCACAATTCATGTCACCGGATGTTTGTGCAGGTTGTTTGTGCAAGTGACAATGGACTAAGCCTGATCATGAACTAATCAACTATAAGTACTTTAATTACATACAGTAAAGGGTCAAAGTTCATCGATGAACTAAATAGTGCACCACACAGGATCACAAACTCGAGCACAGATTGAAGAAGGAGGCTGAGTTAGGATAGGGGACTAGGCCATATGGATGGGCAAGGACCAATATATTGGCTAAAGGCCTTAGCAATTATACCTCGAAATCGCTGACTGTCTTAAGAATTATGTAGCAAAAGATCATATCAAAATGATTTATGCCAACTAAGTTAATGTTTACTATAAAGCATTGTCCTTACTTGAACCACGTCAAACTGTTTACGAGAAATTCCAACTAGCAACTTTTACCAACCGATGTGCGAGTGCGGCCAGATAACATCCCAATGATGTTATTTTCGATAGCGCACTGCGCACGGACATTTTATATATTTTCTGATGGACAATGATTTAGAAAACGATGAACTTTGAATTGACACTCATATTTAACTGCCCGTCTGCACCATTGTTTTCCACTAAAATTAAGTGACCAAAATGAGTTAACATTTTTGAAGGAGGAAGAGTTTTTATGAGGCATGTCATTGTAAAGGTTCGCAGCACCTTTGGAGTCAGAGGAACCCCGTGTAACCCTCTCCGATATATAAGAGTATACTGTCTCCAATTTTGACCCCCATGTATACATCATTTGTAAAGTTACCATTGTGCAAGCTAGGAAGTAGGTCCATAGTAATCTTTCATTGGTCACAGCCGCAAATTTTAGCAATCTTTATTGCACCCTTCACCAGTTCACTCCGTAATAGAGGTGCTCAATAGATAGAAATTCCCTTCGTGGATTGGGTTACTGCATGAAGGTTTAGAATTAGGGTTAGGGTACGTAAGCGGACGAACTCACCTTCAATTTAGTGAACGCACGGACTATGAGGGCCTTGCGTCGAGTGGACCCTGCTCTCTCGTAATCTGATAAGTTAAGTCCCTGTTCGTTTACCCTTAGCAACCAGTTTAATTTGAAAAAAATTTCTCGCAGCTTGGCAAAATGAAACCAGTGTTGTTGTGAGATTCTCTATAATAATTTGCAAAATAATCCGGCTTCAGTTTATAACGGAAATGTTTCTCCTGCGTGGGCTGTGGTTTAGAATGAAATTTTTTAGGTTATACATGTTCCTTACCACCAAGTTGAATTAAGACTACATTTAATTAAAAGTAGATATTTTCCACGTCCAAATGAACAACAGTGTAAAGAGAAGCTACAGGCTGCATTCGGTCTACGGTTTGATCTCTGCGACTGAACAATTGGTCTATGGAAAGACATGCCCCGAAGTTGTGGCAGAGAAGCTATTGAAAATGGAACATGTCTTTGATTTCTACCGCATGAAAGAGTACTGCTTGGCTACTTCAAACTTTCAATTTCGTTCACGTGAAAATTACTCATCATACTCCTATCACTCAACTTTTAATCGACCAAGGTGACGGCGTCAGTCATCGTCAGAGGTGTGGGGACGTACAACCAAGAAAAAGCTGTCTTCACTCAATAATTTCACGTCAAAGTCCCCAGTAAAGGATCTTTTACCGGTCTCAAGATGGACTGCGCTCGATCGTTTCTGAGAGGCTTTATTAGCTATGCCTAAAAATAATGATGTAGAGACAGGCCCGTAACTTCCAGAGGGAGGTTGGGTTAGACAGCCCAACCCTCCTATAGAGAGTTCCACTCTGGCTAACCCTTGAACATAAAATTACTCCAACATTTGCAAAATGCTGCACCTTTAAGTATCTGAGCTTCTTTGATTATTCAAAACATCTCATTGTGACCTCTTCTCAGACCCCCACCCCACCCGACCACGTTCACCGTCACAAAATGTTTCAACTGTCAACAAACTAATTTCCTCTCGAGTTTCATTCGGACGGAAAGAGATCCCCCCTCTGTAAAGGTATAACCAATCTGGAAACGGGTATGAGAGTGTTGCACAGCGTTACCTGGTTACATTTGCTTTGTATATTACCAACTTACCACCTTCCTTACAGTTTAAAGGGGAACAGCCGTCGCCCCAAATTTACTTGGACAAATCAACTAAACCTTACACATTTCCTCTTATTTCCTTGACAAATACCGTTCATGATTATCCAAACAAAAATATCTCATATTAAAGGCAAGTAGGCCAATTGTTCTGCATGAGTTGAATAACTAAGTTACAAAAACATTTTCACATGACTTAAACAGAGCCAATTATGAATTAGGATACCAGGGTATAATAATTCAAATTGGGGTGACTGCATTTCTCTTCAACGTGAAACTTTAATCTTTTTAAGTCAAACAATTACTATCTTTATACCTTACAACTGCCATTGGCTATTCCAGAAGGTTGAAAAATAAGTCTAGCATAAGCAATACCCCATGAGACCTTCGTTCTATGTCACAGATTTGCATATTCAGGTAGGTCTTATATTTATTCAGGATGTCCGTAGAGTGGTCAATATCGGATAGATTTAAAGAAAATTGTTACGGTTGTCACTGTTTTCATTTTTTCAAACATTGAATAGACAATTTTGATATTTCCATACATCTCTTGAAGTGTCTTCACCAAGACAACTGTGTCAACGATCTACTCTCCACCAATGGCCTACTTTACATCGCCCATTTGTATCCCAAAGGATTTTGTCACAAGCATGCTTTACCAGACGGTCATCAAAACCAGACCCTAACGTAATACAGGCTACTGTCGCATGAATAGTAAGGGAATGATCTTCATATTTTAAGAAATATGGAATTTTGAGTCAAAGAATTTGACCCCAGAAGAACGAATTTGCCTCCATGTAATCCAGTCAAGTCGAGAAAACAGCGTGAAATCAATTAACTCATAAAAATTGAAAAACAAACGAAGTCTTACTGTGGGGATGATTATGGTGAACAGGAAACGCGTATGTTGGTGGCCTAGTGTTATAGTTCCTTTCTCATAAAGCAGTGCCGGAGTGTCTACTTCTGTGGGATGGATCCCTAACGTATATGGCCTCTGTGCCAGCATTGTAATCGATATAGGGACTTTTTACGAATCATTAACTTGAACATTATTATGATTTTTATCAAAAAAGACAAGGGAGGAAGTGCATGTATCGAAAAAATTCCGTGGGACCTAAAAATGACGTCAAACTCAAATTTGGAAGAGATGTTACTTCCAGGGGTGTGCATGAACATAATTATTTTTCTATTACAGAAGCAAATTGGGATAGCTCATATTTTAATGGGGTGCCCATAGACATTCTCAACGAATTACGTATTGGCATAACTACGTGCAGTATACGGTTATCATGTTTTATGACAGCCCTGGCTGAATTACAGCATGAAATTTATTTCTTCAATCCTAGCCACCTTTATCAAATTCGTTTCCTATCCTTACCGCTGAAAAAACTACCTGTTCTAGAATCAAGTGTTGTACTGCAGCGTACAGTAATAATATATATGGTTCGGGGTATATGCAGTAAACAAACTGAGAAAATTGGTGCCTTTGGGTTTTACAGGTACATGACACTCAGTGAGGCATAGGAAGAGCCTTGTCCCCCTCCCACACCCAAAATTCCCCCTCCCCACATCCGATTGAGGATGGCGAAGATACAGATCTAGTTACAATGATAGTACAGCCTTCCACTGAAGCAAAAAAGAAAAATGACACAACACTGAACGGGTTATTGTTGATTCTACTACCTCTAGCCATCCGTTATTGAGAATCCTGCATTCTGATTGGTTAATCACTGACCTGTTATTCTGCAACACACGG